>JAUMHL010000030.1:21242428-21280927 GCA_032362345.1 Sandelia bainsii
GTTGCTACAGTAATCATGAATATGCAAAAGATATGAACAAAATTTACAGGTTTATCAGGGATTGACATATGTATAGATATGTATAATCAGAAATTTACAAATGTATATGTGCAATGGATATGTACCTGTAGGAAGAAGAGATGCTGCGTAATATCTTGGACTAGCTCCTCCTCAATATTTTCAGGGTAAAACTTGGCCAGGAAGTAAAGGGTGATTGGTTCCTCCTTTGGCACCTCCTGATCAAGAACCTGCAACAATGAACCAAAGAAATCAGCATTTGCATGGTGAGGAAATCCATTTCCTTTTCATGGCTGGTACATCTATTTAATTGATGTTTACAAGGCTCATGGCTGTTAACAAGACCAGTTATGCCACAAGAATCATGTACCCTCTTTTCCATCTTTAGCCAAGCTACTGTGTCCTTGATGTTGTACTGGAGCCCAAAGAACCATGTCTCCCTCAGTCCCAGAGTCCGGCATACCAAATCAAAAAGGTCTTTCCCCTTCCACTTGACCTGAAACACATATATGTTTTAGTTAGAACAACAAAAAATGCTGAATTTTCAGAAATTGTTTGAGACTGAAATTGACTGAAAAACTCAAACCTCTATGATAGTTCAGTCTATTATAGATAATCATTGACAGTCACATCATTCACCTAGAGCATACGAATGAGCAAGAGAACAGAAGCACTTAATTCTTTATAAGTTTAAATATTGAAAACCATAAGATGCTGCGTCTACCGTACCCACATATATTAGCATATCCATTATAACTTTAGCCTCTGGTTCAAAGCAGGGAGCCATACATGTTCTCCTCATCCAGCTGAGAGCTGAGGACACATGTCCAATATAGATAGCTTTAATCTCTAGCCTCTGAGCCAACTCGGGGCGCAAGCTAGTGTCACATGCATTGAAGGTTAAAAAAAAAAACTGAATATAAATTAGTTGTCCTTGCAATGGGCAACTAAGGCTAATCAAAAATTTCCTGTGCAAGACTTAATGAACATTTTGTCTATATGACCCATCACAGTTAAATGCTATTTACAAAACCCATAATTGATACAATTATCATCCCAGCACAGAAAATAGAAACCTGCAACTAGCATTATGCTGTTCTGTGTAATTACCAATTGCAAACTTTGGCAGGGTTCCTCCCCTTTAAGTACAGACATGGTGCCTGCAAGTCATTTGATAACCTCAAGCTCTGGCATAGCCCAGCCACATGCTATTCTAAAGACACTATACAAAAGCAAAAATAAAATGCATAAAACAGAGTATGGCAAAAAAAATATGACAGGACTTTTTCATCATTTAGGCAAAGTCCTTTACTGCATCAGGAAATGATCAATTATTACATTATCCTGCATATACAGATATAAATTGTAACACATATGGCGGTCTTGTGTAGAACAGCCTAAATACTACTGCGTGTGTTCACAGTACCTTGCTGCCATCTGCTGTCGAAAACTAAAACTCATATCTGAAAAAATGGTTAATTTTGTCGCCTGGGTTGTCATTACTGATTACGATTAAACACAGCAGGAAAAGTGACATGGATTTTGGTGCTGAGACTAGAGCAGCGACTTATGCGGCAGCAAAAGCGCAAATAAGTTGAATGAAATCACGTGGTTCGTTTCACAGATATACACACCTCGCAGCTGAACTCCAAGTCCGACTCCATTGTGCAGATTCTGACGCTGAAATTCTTGGCTTGTCGTCTCAGCAGTGAGTTAAATCCCATTTTCGCTGCTAAGGCACTTGCCATGGCGAACTGCTAATGAATTACTCTACTATTCAAAGTCGCTGATTCCTACAAACTGAGGGCACTGTCAAGTCATTGTCTGTTTTCTTCATTTGGCATCGCATAGTTATCTAAAGATACGCACAGGTGTAACATTACTACATGTGACTGTCCAGTTCAACAAGCTTTGATATCCTTAGCTCGTTGAATTATCGATACATAGATAGTTTGCTTTTAAGCAACTCCATCAAAGTTTTTACTCACATTTAACTTAACTGGCCAACTGTTACATTACTTTTTGGGTCATTTCACGTTACCTACCACAGAATATAACGTTTACAAATACATTTAACGTGAGGTGATGAATATAGTATTGTCCTAAGCTTGCTACTAATGTTAGCTAACGTTAGGTTAAGCGGATAACGTTACTTAGTTAAGCTTAACGTTAGCTAACTTCACATTACATATTCATTAAAAGCCCTTGTCTTATGATAAAGTTAGACGTCTCTTTAAACCGAACCAAGAAATCCGTTTAAGCGTATATCTGCGTCCGAGAAGATGATAAATTCAATGTATTCCTTCTGGAGACTTCTAAACACTTGGGTTGTTGCATATACACTACGCTGGAAACGAAGCGCTAACTAGCTAACTGTTGCTAACTATTTGTTAGCAACTTCATCCAATAAGCAATGCTGCATTCAAGTGCCCTCAAGAATTTTGTAATGACGATGTAGCGCATATTAAGACATTAAGAACAGGAGATAGGTGAGACATATTTTTTTAAATGCTCCAGTGATTTGCAAATAAATTAATTAGTTAATTAGCACAAAAATTATTAGGAGCTATTTAGATATTGAATTAATCATTTAAGTCAAGAAACGTCTACTTTATCATAATATAAAGGCTTTAATTGGATATGTAATGTGCAGTTGGAAACAAGCCAAAAACGTTGTGAAAACGGTTGTGAAAATTCAGCTACTTTCTTTGTATTATGCGATCACAGACTTAACATCTTTATGCTTTGGACTGTTAGTCAAAAAAAACAAGCAATTAGATTATGTCACCTTGGGTCTTTGGTAAACTGAAACAGACATTTGAAGACTAAATAAGTAGTTTGCATATTATTCAACAATGAAAATAATTGTTCAACGCTTGTTATTTGTATTATTACATTTTTGTAGAGTCTTATTTTTAAAACCACACCTTCCCAACAATTTTAATCTCTTTATGTATTGCCATGTGACTTAATCCATAATAATACATCATAATGTGTTAGCTGATATATTCAGAACCTGCATCTGCAAAGTAGCTATTAAATAAAGCTGTCATAAAATCATCATCATAAAATGACATCAAATAAAAGTATTCAAGTTAAGTTCAAGTACTACAAAAATGCCCTTAAGAATAGTGCTTGTATAAGTGCAGTAGTTACTTTCCACCACAACTTTAACAAAAATACGGGATTCCGAGGAGCCTGAATGCAGCAGGGCTTCCTTTTCCTCTTAACCGAACAACAAATCACATTGCAGTACTCCTCCCATGCCACGCCCCTAGCCCTGCCCCCTGCGCCATAAAGAGGCGGTGCCTGAGCAATGAGGTAATCGGAGTAAACAGTAAAGATGGCGACGATTGTATCTGGAGAGGGACAACCAAGTCTAAATGGGATTATTTCCGACCTTCAAACCAAAAAACTGACCGACCTGCCGACCGAGTTGCTCGAATACATCCTGTGCTTCGCTGTTCTTAAACATGTCGACATTTGCAACGTTTCCTGCTGCTGCAAACGGCTACATGACGTCTGTCATGGAAGGGGGAAGGTCTGGGGACACCAGTACAAACTCAGGTGCTGTGATTTTTATTTGTGTGTGTTTCGTCTCAGTTTGCGACTCTGGTGGCATGTTACCTCTCTCTGCTGAAACAGCACTTGTTTGTTTGTCTTTCACTAACGTCAAATCTTTCATTGTCTGTCTAAAAGTGGGTTCGTTTACTGCGAGCTCACAGGCAGCTGTCAGCCGTTGACATTCTCCTGATGCGCCAAATTCATTATCGCACCAAGTGGCAAGATTTTACTTAACAGAGCGATGAAGCTTGTAAATCTTACGGTCTACATCTTTTGCAAGTTGCTGTTTACACTCAGTTTCTGTCAGAGCATCCATGGTGAATTTGTGTGACCTTCAATATTTTACATCAGTCTATTTAGTAGGTTGTGAACTGCAGGAGTGCAGCTCTTGCCAAAACCTCCCCTTTACTGACTTGGCTGTTACTCTCCTCATTGACTTAATGTGTGCAAAGAGAAAACCACATCTACAGCAGAGTGATGCATTGTTCATTAGACATGCCATATTCTGCTTCAGGCAGCGAGTTGCTAAAATACATCTGAACATACACCAGATTATTTCTAAAATAACAGTGTACTGCCTTTATCAACAGGTGGCCCAGGCTGCAGAGGTTTTACCGTCAGAATGAGTGTTGTGACTGGCTCAGAGAATACAAAACACGCCACAGGGTTGGTATACAAATACGAAGCACTGTGGAGTCGATCTCAAAGAGATTCTTCACAGAAGTTGTAAGTAGTCTATTTGTAATCAAAAATATTATTATATATACGTACATACATGTTACGAATGACAAAAGCAATCAGTTGCATTTGTTGAATCAGAGTTGTCAATTTGTCCTTCACATCAGTTAGAAGGCTCGTATTTCGTATTATTATTTTGCACAAACTGTGTTCCAAACTAACCCAGTTATCTGTAACTCAGCCTTGCGTTGGGCAGGTGCTGGGAGACAGCTTTGCAGAAATCGAGTCGCTTGGGATGCCCGAGCACTTCTGTGAAGACGAGCTCCTCTTCATACTCAACTCTGACAAGAGGTGAGAGCAACACTGTGCCCACCGTCAAACCTCAATGCCTGCTGCACACTGCATTTTTCAGTCATTAATGTGTAGGTGTCTGGATCAATCCACTCTGAGACCTCTGTGATTATGAAAGCTCTTGTTGTGTTTAACACTCTTGTCCTTGGATCATTAATATTTCTTGTGTCTGTCCATCACTAGGAAAAGCTTGACCTTAAAGTACTATGCAAAGAAAATCCTTTACTTCCTGAGGCAGCAGAACATCCTGAGGAGTCTGAAGACCTTCCTGGAGCAGCCTGCAGAGCAGCAGTCAGCTCTAGAAGGTGAGGCATTAGTACAGACTAGTCAGCCAAACTCATGATTGACTGTGCCCTGTTATTACACAGTTTTATTATCAAACACCTCTATACTTAGTGTGTATCATATTTCTGCTTGGTAAACTTTATTAGTATTTGTTAGTATATGATAAGTGATACCTGGGTTCGAATCCACCGGTTGGCCAGGTGCCTCACTGTGGGAGGTTTGCTGCCCTGTGTCTGTGTGCATTAAGCAGCAGTACACACATGCAGTCCATGTCTTGGTCTTGTCTGTCATGCTAGGTGCTGTACTGGTGGATCAGTATTGTAATCCCTTGGCTGATGTTACACTGGACAGTATATCAGCCCAGCTGGATGAGATCACAGAAAAAGTGAAGAAGATGCTGAGAATCAAGAACCCGTCTCATCCCAGCATGCGAATCGCTCGAGGTGGGCTTTCAATACTCCAAATACTGTAAATGAAAAGTTGCCTGTTCACTTTTTTTTTTTTACCTTTCTGCGAGATTTTTGTCTAAAAATGCAATAAAACTAGACACGTAAATTCACAAATCATGGGCTTCTGTCGCTGGCACAATTTGAAAAAAGTAAATACTGGTATCTGTTTGGAAAAAGATGTTCACTAAACAAGATCTGTATTTTCCATTTCAGCCAAAGTTCTTATCAAGTTTAATTTGTTCTGTATGTTACTGTAGGTGACCGATTTATTGTAGAGGACTTTGAACTCCAACGGCAAGTGTTGTGGGCTCTAAATTCTGTCTTATATGAGCAGCTTCAATACAAAGGCAACGAGTTTGACTACTACAATCCCCTCAACTCTTACGTCCACCAGGTAGATCTTCTGTAAAATTATATATATATTTAAGTGACAAGATTTTCAATTATTTCTTAACCGTGGTAAGATTAGAATGTTTAGTGTAACTGACTGAACTTTAATTTTCATTTAGGTGGTACTACGCCGTACAGGCATTCCCATAAGCCTCTCTGTTCTCTACATGACATTGGCCCGAAAGCTAGGTGTTCAACTTGAACCCGTCAACTTTCCTAATCACTTCCTGCTGCGTTGGTGCCAAAAACCAAGAGGGTAAAGTTTGAAATTAATCTTTCAAGTCCCTTTAAACATTGCTATAGTCAAGCTGTTATTCACATACAGTAATTCATCGTTTGAGCTGGAGAGCTGAACTCTCATGATCAACTCCATGTCTTGGACCAACCACACAATTAATTTGTGTCCTCTTCTGATACTGCAATCATGATGTTTCTACATCACTTCTGTCTTTTTAAAGCTTTGCCACAGAACCTGCTACAGTCCACCATATTATAGATATTACCTTACGTACATACATCACTGTAACGTGCCTGTGTGAAGCTGTCTTCTAGAATGTATAGGCAGAATTAAATAGCTTGTGTTTAATACATTTCCAATCCAGTTTCAAGATTTACATCTGAAATTCTGTGAAATGGACAGTTTCAGCTTTTTAAATGCAGAAAGTTGACGCTTAACAACAATCTGTTTTAGACCTTGTGACACAATTTGTGATGTGTGTCTGTTAAATCTAACAGATAAATGTATTTATTAATCTTTGCTCCTGCAGGAGTGAGGACATCTATGACTTTGTGTACGTTGATGCCTTTGGTAAAGGCAAGCAGCTGACAGCCAAGGAGTGCGAGTACCTCATTGGCCACCAGGTGACGGCAGATTACTACAGTGCCATCAACACTACAGAAGTGCTGCTCAGGATGGTGGGAAACCTGCTTAACATCGGCAAAAGAGGGTAAGAGAAACTGAGCACCTGGCTGGTGCTACTGAATGTTCAGTGTATATAGGCTGAGTTTTTTTTCTACCTCTGAGAACCACTTCACAAAAATACCACGTTAATTTAGTCTTTATCCAGTCATCTTACAAGACTAGAGAAAGAGAGAGCATCTCAGAGACTGTCTGAAAACTGAAAGAAAATGACTAGAATACATTTGATGGCTGCTAGAATTATATTAATAAATTCATTCAGTCTACTGGTTGTATCACGTTACCTGCACTGTGTGGTTTCTTTCAGGGAGGGCAATGAAAAATCCTATCAGCTGCTGAGAGACTCTCTGGACCTCTACCTCACTATCAACCCAGATAACGTGCAGTACCTGCTATTACAGGCACGCCTCTACTTCCACCTGGGCATCTGGCCAGAAAAGGTCAGAACACAACCTGTTGTTGGGAACAGTATAATTAACCTGTTGGTTTGGCCCAGTGATTTTCTAGCTGAATTAAATTCAGAAAGTAATTAAATACCAGTTATTCTGAAGCTCAGTTAACAACTCGGCTCTTGTACAGTAGTGTAATGTGTAACTTTCTGTTGTTAAAATTAAGACGGTTACACTTGGAGATCAAATGCTTCACCTAGCCACGTTGCCCATTGATGTTTGTCTTGCGTCTCAGGTATTGGACATCCTGCAGCATATTCAGGCCTTGGATCCCTCCCAGCACGGGGCAGTGGGTTACCTGGTGCAGCACACGCTGGAGCACATCCAGCACAAGAAACATCCTGTAGCACCTGAAGTGAAAAGACGCAGCGCTCCAGAACACCTGCAGGTCCAGTATTCAGTCGGCCTCATCATGAAACACAAGAGGTGGGTCACAGTTTATAAGATGTGGTACAGCGAATGCTCTTTCATGAAAAAAGCTCAAATCCTGTGTTAAGACATTCCTTTAGATGACACCACCTCCTCCCCCAGGTCAGGTTATAACTGTGTGATTTACGGCTGGGACCCCAAATGTACCATGAGCCAGGAGTGGATCACTACCATGAGGGTCCACCAGTTGTCCAATGGGGCCAACCAACCTTTCTACAACGTCCTTGTACAGGATGGAACATGCCGCTATGCAGCACAGGGTATGAATCATATACACCAACATGGTGTTGAAAAATATCCTTATGGTAAAAAAAGTCATTGTAAATGTACATATGTTTGATTCATGCCTAGACGCCCAAAAGTTAAATAGCCAGTTACAAAAAACAAATCATGATTTGTCATCAAAGATCACATCAATGTTTGTTTACGATAAGGCAAAAAGCCATTTCTCAAGGTTTGTATTACAAAAACTTTACGTTAGCAGTTGGTGTTTTAGATATGCATGTAAATGCCACTTACCTGTAACTGCTTAACTTATGTTCACTGCTTAAGCGATCATCTTTATTAAATTTTGCTGCATCTTGCTCTTTAAACTAATGCAACTCCCTAACACTTGTCATATTACTGGTGTTATATGCAGTATGAATCTTTCATATTTCCTGTTTATGCATTTTTAAAACCGATGCCTGAATGCTGGTTCAAGACACATCAGTGGTGCTGCATCACCCTTTTTTTTTTTTTTTTTGTAACTTAAAACTTCTCCTCACTTAAGAAGTCTCCTTCCTATTAGGCTGACTCCATTCCCCTGTGCTTACCTGCTCACTGTGCTGCTACTACACAGCTTTCATTGTTTGTACATGTTATCTCACTCCACCACCTTAACATTCACCTGCAGGCACTGTTCTCTTGTATTGATTAATCCCTGCTGCTCAGTTTGCTTTGCACGAACTAATGATAAGGATGTGATTCCAATGTCAAATAGTATTTGACATTTTCTTACTAAATATTTATATTTAACTTATTTTGTTGAACGGGTTTCCTGTGTATGTCGATAATGGCAGTAACTGTATTGTATGATTTTTCTCCTCAGTTTAGCTTGTTTAATCACTTTACTTTGCCTTGTATACATGTATTTCCTATCCAAATGTCACATTCTTCTGTTCTTGTGCCTTAGAAAACCTGGAGCCCCATTCAGCTCCCCTGGAGATCGGCCACCAGGAGGTGGGTCGCTACTTCTCAGAGTTCGCCGATACCCACTATGTTGCCAACGAAGAACTGCAGACGCGATACCCAGAGGACATGGATGAAACCCTGGGCACAGTGCAGGAGCTTTATCATAGACTGGCACCCGGCTCTGCGGACCAAGAGCAGGCTCCTCCCATGGATCAAAACAAACACTAAGCCATGCCCATGTAGCAAAGTAGCTGTATCCAACACCATGCCAATACAGGCTAACCAATTACCAGTCACCCATTCTCCATTCACAATCCACTTTGCTGTTGTGTTGTTGATTTTTGAAGAAAAAAACTGCCAGTAAACAGTATTTTCAAAAACCTAGAAGAGGAAATTAATCACACAATGTGGTTTTATACTACAGTCAGGTTTCTGTGTTAATCTGAAAAGATTTATTATTTCCAAGTCTGGAAAAGTGTGAGGGGGGCACATCTTGCAAACATGCAGCAAAGATTATCACAGTCGCTGTTTTGATAGACATCTCCAACTTTTACTTTGTGTTTGTTGTGAAAACAAACTATCAGGCTATGGAGTGATATGACCTAGCTGACTGTTGTTATCCAGGATGCATCACTCTACTGTATATTTATATACAGTTACAATAAAGGTGAGATTTAAAAATTCAAAATAATACATCAGTACACACCCTGAAGGGGGGGAAAAAGGATGTACTGTAGAGTCGATGTAAACAGTTGAGTGGGTGAGTAAATTCAGGATGGGTATCCAGGTACTGTAAAGCGTCTTTTACCTAAAAGCAAGGAATGCTCCTTTACCCAGAGCTCCCAACCTTTGTCCACATAGTTTAAACCCTCAATCACAGTGCCACAGAAAAGACTATAAAACAAGTATACTTTATTTAAATGGACTTTTACTTTTAAATCCCCAACTTTTAATCAAGCTTCATGCACTTATGAAAGTTTAAACTTTCATATTTCAATTTAATCTTGTTTTTTTTTTCTTTCTGTACATTTACAAGTTGAGCTGTTACAGGAACAACAAAAGAGGAACCGATATTAAAAGACTTGAAACAGAAACGACTCTGAGCTTTGAGGAAATTTAAGAAAATAAAGCGTTTCAAGTTTTATTAAGTTCTCTCTGAATTATTTTATTGAACTTAAGTGAACGTATTCAGTTGATTTCCCTGTAATGCTCAGTACTGGATTGGCTGAATGGATTTAGGACCTTGGGGATGTCTGATGTTTCCAGGACGCCTGTACCTCAGTACAGTTGCGTCGCTCTGCCGATAGTAGCGCGATAAAGCGGCAACAGCAGGACAGAGAAAAGTTGACCAGATAACTCACCTGGACGTATCGGTGGAACAGCAGCGATGGGAGCTTCGCAGACGCGCTTCGAGCACCAGTATCACGATCTGATGGTGAAAACGGGATGTAAGTAAGACAAATATCCAGTAGAAATATTTGTTAGAAACTATTCCGTTGTTGTTTCGGTGTGCTGTGTAATCGTTAAGTTTGAAGGTGCAGAAAGGGCTGTGGCAGTGACACATTCACGTCGTCGCGGAAATAAAAGGACAATCGGATCAGCAAGTGACCAGCACGTGTTTAGGAGTAGTTATTAAGATTTAATACAGTTAATTTATGCAGGTCACCACTAACTGAATAAACAGTGGAATAAATCAAATGCGACATTACATCTGTTTTGTACCTAACCACAGAAACAAGTCAGCATGAATCAACCAATCGGACTTTATGCATTTCTCTTCTTTTAATCTTCATTTGTTTGTACATTCAGTTAAAGTGGTTTCATTCTATAGGAGTGACAGAAATAACAGAACTGCAGGCTATAGGTCTGTTTTTGGAATGGACAAGTTCCTTTTACACAGCCTGTGCATGCAGTGCTGTGTGGAGAGAACTTAGCAGGGATCAAGTTTGCATCACAGACTGAGCCCAACTTTATTGATACTTTATAACTGAGACTTTGAACTGTTTGGGGATTTAAATCCTATTGCATTTTTCAGATCAGTGGGAGCTTTGTATAGTCTTATACAGTGGCGACTGGTGAAATAATTTTTTTGGGGGGGCGCACTTTTGCAAGTCAGTTTTCAGATGCTCTCTAACCACATGTCACCTTTAGTATAAGATAAAAGAACCATTCTCATGCATCACACTACTTTAAAAAATTAAATTAACGTAAAAATACATGGTCTGGTCTGTGTTTAGTCATTTACTATTTATAAGTAAATTTCGCCCGTCTCTCCATCAACTGAGAACATGCAGTCAAGTAGCTCATTCTGCACTGTCCCCTTAAACACAGTAACAGTCTGCAGGTACTGCTGCATCCAGGGATCCAACAAAGTCCAATGCCCCAGGGGAAGGGAAGGTAAAGTCAAAAGAAACACAAGTGTTTACCAAACTAATTGAAAATGCCAATCCAGTCATGATACAGAACCAGATTATGTTTAAACCATTCAGTGTGTGTGAGAGAGTTAATAATTCCAGGAACTGTTTGAAATGACATAAAAAGACCGTCCTACTCATGCACAATGTGATTGTGTTGTCATTCAACTGATAATAGAGCTGCACCTGAACAGTTTAATACAAATAAGCAAAATAGCAATTAAAATAAAATCTGGAAAGATGTTTATTGTACCCTTTTTTTACACAGAATAATAATAAATTACTGTTTAGTTACATATTGGACAGTCTTGACAAACATTTAGGGGAATGCTAGGTGTATCCAGTGCTGGAGTAGTGAGAAAAATATAGTTAACTAGTAGTTTTCTAGAAGTTCAGCTAAAGTAATATTTACATAGTGATTCAAGTATAGTCAAGTTGCTTTTGTGCAATCTTTTTTTTTTAAGTTAACTACTGAAACTACAAACAATTTGAGGCCACCAAGGAAAACATGAGACTGCTCATGTGTGGTATAAACATGAGATTCTGTTCTGACAAGTAAAAACAGGTCATTTGTTTAGAGAAGTGTTCAAACTGTTGATGAACACATGATGTCTACATAGGTGCAAAGCTGCAAAACAAACAAGTAAAACAACTCTTTTTTTCCCAGTCCTAAAGTCGGTAGGATTTTTTATTTTATTTTTTGTACAGTTGTAGTTTAAAAGAACATTATAACATTTCTGCTAATTTGTCCTTGAGAAGAGCCCAGATTGTTTTGTTTAAAACGGGTTAAGGTCTCCGGGATATCCCAGGAAGCTGGACTGTCAGCTCACCTGTGAAAAATATTTGGAAAAACTTAGCAAAACTCAACTTGATGTTATAAGTTGTCAGTTAGCCATGAGTATGGATTGATTGAGAAGTTGGTGCTATTTTAGTCTGTTAACAAAGAAGTTTAAACTACTTTTTCTAAATAGCTAAACTAGAATTCTGATATAGTTCAGATACTGTGCAGTACTTAGTCGTTTGGAAAGTGTCTTTGACTTCTTTCTTGTCTCTGTCTTCATGTGTGTCTCAAATATAAAATACCAATGAACAACCATGTCATCCTATATAACATATTGGTGATGTGTGTATCTTATTTCACTCACTACCTACATGACAGTGTGTCATGCATAGTTGTGTTTGTGAATTCGGCTTGTGGGTTGTCATGGCTGATTTGGATTATGGCCAGACCCGTAGCCTCACAACCCCAGCTGTGACATGTAGAACGGGAACATTTCTAGACAAACTAGTTTGAACTATTTATATCTTTTAGATAAATAAACTAGATTTCTTAAAGCTATCACTTACTTTACTTCCAATGTAATGTAAGTGATAGCTTGCAAAGCTACACTTTCAAAGTAACTTCTCCAACACCGAGTGTATCGTTGATATTGTTGGTGTTTGTTTCTTCTCAGTTTCACCGGAACAGTTAAAAAACCTCCACTACAGATTCCAGCAGTTGAGTGGAAACGAAGAGACAATAAGGTAAAATGTAAAAAGATAAAATCTATGCATGTCACAATCTGCATGTGCTTTTTAACGAAAACCATTTGGCCTTAGCAGCCTTATCTAAAAATGAAATACTACCTGCATGGTGGTTGGAGTGATGAATTCTGGGCAGGTGGTAACACACACACAGGTAGAACTATTGCAACCACAGATACATTAGGCAAATACATTATGTGGATGCATCTGACACGTGCACAGTACACATATACTCACCCGTATAAGATTCAAGAGAGGTTTATTGTCAATACAAAAATATACACAGTATACATCGTATCGAAATGCCGTTTCACACAGTCCCCCCCATGGTGCATTTAAGGAATAAAACGCACACAAACCCGCCCAAGTGGTACAACTTCCCTCCCCTGTATACAGAAACCGGGAAAAAATGTACTTAACAGACATCTAACAGTTTTAACAATTTGTAAAAACATGCTGTTGTGTGATTTCTCTTGTGACACTGCAGTAGAGAAAACTTGGAGAACATACCGTCCCTCACCTACAATCCAATCAAAGGGCAAATTATTGGAGCATTCTTTGATAAAAGGTAGGTACAATCAAATCCCAGCCCTTCTGTCTATTCTTCCTCTGGCCAATAGCCCCTTCAGTTACTGTTATTAGCATTATCATCATTAAATATATTCTAAATGTTTTCAAAACCAAAAATCTGTTATATGATCTGTCAATGAATAAAAGTATTCTAATGTTATTTACCAAAGGTCAGTTCAGTAACATTTCTCAACCTACGTGTATGGTAAATATTAATATACTGATAAGTCTTTATCTGCTGTGGGCATGAATTCTTTCCTTACTACAGGTGCATTAATACAAGCTGTAAAAGTAGCGAAGTAGCGTAGTTCTCTTTTCTTTTTTTTTTTTTTGTTCAGTAGAAATATGTTTCAAAACTTATCTTGATGGAGAAGTGTTGTCAAAGCTGCTTGTGACCCAAAGCGTTGCTGACCTTTGTAACCAGGTCAGTTGTTTCTACTTGACCTCCCACCCACTGAATAAGTGTAGTGACTAAACCTTTCTATGAAAGGATGTGATTAGCATTATGGGTTTGTCTAGTTAAATGACAACAGTGTCATTCAATCATGGGCACTACAAAATACCTGAAAATCATTCAGATCGGTTGATAAGGTGGGTTTCACAGTGTTCTTCCGAAAGAATTGTGGTGCAGTCTTGGGGAAAAAATGTAATTCAGGAAAAGACATCAAAACCCAAGGTTTTATTGCTGCAAAGAGAGTTTAAAAGAAGCAGTTCCTAATGTAAAACCTAGATTAACAAGCCAAACCACAGAATCTGTCAGTGCATGTGACTTTTATTTACAAGTGCTAATCATGTGGACAAAGGACCACATTCAAAATACTTCTGTAAAACTTCCCATTTTTCTTTCTTACATGATCTCCAGAAACTTAAAATACTTAAATATAGGATAGAACTATAGTCCATTTGCAACATAGGAAATAATGGTGTTGGTCTATACCATATAAAATGTCATACTGGTTGAATTCAAATTCATAAAAGTGTTTTCTAAAATGTTTATTTTGTCTGTGACCCAGGAACCAGCATCAGGGCGAGGTGGGCTCGTTCACTGAGATTGATTTTGAGCAGTTTGTCATGGTCATGTCCCACTTTCGCCCTGCAGCTTCAAATATGACGGACAGGGAAAAGGAAGCAGTGAGAAAAGAGAAGCTTCGCTGTAAGTAAATTTCCTACATTTTTATCAAAGCCTCTACATGTGCAGCTCTCTTGGACTTTCTCTGTCTTCATGTGTGTTTCAACAAAAACGTGCCCTGAACATCTATGTAACAGTTTGGTGTTCTGAATATCATATTTCATCCACCTCCCACATGCTTAAGTGTTTTGTTCAAGGGAACTTCAACCAATGCACTGTCACCAAAATGTGTCATTTATTGTTTTACACCACAGAAACATTTGGTTGTACTACAATGCAGCTGTGTTTTTCTTTTTTGTCCAGTGAGAAATATACCAAGAAATTCAAACTTCTTTGGCATACTCTTCAACTCTTTGAGGCGTTAACAAATAAGTATGGAAGACAATTTACATTTACTCAAGTACTTTATATAAGTACACTTTTGAGGAACATGTACATGTAGTATTTCATTTGATTCATAATATTGTACTTTCTCTACTACATTTATTTGTCAGCAGTAGTTACTAGTTCATTTGTTGATTGTTGCCCCTTATATAAAAGCAGCATTTTGTCATGTTTCAAATGTTATTTGACACCAAATGCTCCCATATGGTCCAAATGATCCTCGTATCAGCTTGTGACCCCTCAAATTTGTCTGGTGACCCTCAAAAGGAACCAGACTCCCAGGCTGGGAATCCCTAGTTTAAACCGACTAACAGTTTATGAAGTACTTGAAGCTGGCTCCACTTCAAGCAGCTACATCCATGAAATGCTGCTTAAACTTTGATGCATTAGTATTAATAATCTAATATTTCTAATAATGTAATACTATTACATTGTAATTGTACAGTCAGCACAGTCAAAATGTTGTTAGACATTTCCTCAGCAAGCTAATTGTTTTTTTTGTTTTGTTTTTTTCCTTGTTACTGCCAAGAGACTGAGTAGTGGCATTTTAAATGGGTTTTATTGTCTGTGTGATTTCTTACATTCAGCACTGGTGGTTCTGATGTGGCCTTGGACTCCTATCTCTACATCTTGGATCTGCCTCTGATCTATTAGTAAGATCATGTGATTTAATAATGGAAATTTCCTCTGATTCGGGCTAATCATTATAATCTTCTGTTCTCTTTTCAGTTCTGTTCAACATGTATGACACAGACAATGATGGCACCATCACTCTGGAGGAGTACAGGAAGGTGAGACCACCCTGACCTTTTTCTGTGGTATTTTTGAGCCTTTCTACATTTTCACATAAAGTTGTCTGTAAAAGAAATTATTCAAACCCTTTTGTGTGTTTTTGTAATGGAAAATGGGGCATACATTATACTCTGTAAATTTAAAACCTCACAAGCTAAAAGTAAAGAACAGTCAAATATTATTTGTTAGTTTGTATTACAAAGTTAGTAAGCAACAGCAAAGCAATAGTAAATGAGTAGGGCGTCGTCCCATCCTCTGCTTTCACTGTAGACACTATGAAACAAATGTGTGTTAAAGTTCATTCTTAACATTGAAAAAAGCAATTGGACAAAAAAAATTCAACAAAATGTTATTGTTTTTATTGTTTGAGCTCTTGGAAAAAAGCTTGTAAGCAACCTCGCGTCAGAAAATTATTTTGAAATAAGCAAATCAGAATCAGGCATACTTCAATTTCCAGCCAGACCTGACCATTTACTTTAGTTAACTAAATTGAACCTAATTATGAAAAAATAGAATAATCTTTAAAACCATTAAGTGCATATCCACTGTAAGTACAATGCATTCACAGCTCTTCTGACTGATTATGTTGCATGTATTTTTTAAAATTGTTAGTTTCAACTTGTCACACCCTAACATGTGCAACACAGCTATGTAACAGGAGTGAATCGAGCTGTTTGTATACACCCATACACTCCTTAGAACTTGTTTAATGAGCCAAAGAAAGTGACAAACCCTGTGTGGGTGAATCAAAAGGTAGAGGAGCCTTAGCTGCTCTAGTTACTGTATGTTAGCTGTTACAAATACAATAATAAGCTGACAGGCTAAATGGTGATATTGACTAATTAAGGGCTCTATCTAAGCAGTTCGCTTGAAACGCCATTCTTTTTTTTCTAGTAGTGCCCTGTAAATGACACAGGAAATACATTTATACAGCTACAAATTTATTGAAAGTTCAAAATTCCAACAAGGTTGCATTTAAGGATGTTTTAATTAAAAAGAGCATCCTTTTCCTTAAACCTTTCTTGATTTTAAGCTTTTTACAATTAAGAGAATGCTGCAATTGAACACACTTAACTTTTAGATCACTCCTGTCTACACTAACATTTTAATTTGAAATTCAGATGCAGTTTTATTAGGTGAAGGAGGCATGATAACGATATATCAAGAAATTGATAAATTATTATTCCAGTGAAAACGTAGCATAAAGCAAGCTTAAAACACTTTGCCCTTTCAAAATGACTTGAAATGAAATCTTAACGTTAGTGATTGATATTTGTCTACATAATGCTGGAAAAGCTACTAGTTTGGCCAGTTGATAAGTCATCAAACCAGTTCAGTAACTAAACAGTAGTTCAGTGATGATAAGTGGATAATTTCATTCTAAATTAATCCTCTTGCTGTCATTTGGAACTGTCAACATGTGAAGTTGCCTTGAAGACGGATGCTGTTTAAACTCCAGTGAGGACTTAAAGGCTGTTAATGTTCCCTCTCTAAGGTAGTAGAGGAGCTTCTGTCAAAAAGTGAAAACATCGAGGAGGAGGCTGCCAAAGATATAGCAGATGCTGCCATGTTGGAAGTGGCGAACACAAACGTGCCTAACATGGTAATGTAACTCACCAGAACAAAGCGTCATAATAAACTGTCATAGCGACATATCTGGAAGAAAGCAACAGATTCATTTGTGTCTTTACTTGATTTCAGCAACCAGATGAATTCTACGAAGGAATAACGTTTGAGCACTTTGAACAGGTTTGTACTATTCTTATTTTGCATTAAAACACATGAGGCACTTTTTGCCACTTACTTAGTTAATTGACAGTTGTTTGTTATCTGCCCACAGATTTTAAAAGGGCTGGAAACGGAGTCCAGGATGCACATTCGTTTTTTGGCTGTAGACACTACAATACACTGTGGCAAATCAACCTCCTGAACAAGACGTTGCTAAAAAGATGTTTATGTTGCTGCTTTTTTTTTTTTTTTAGCTGAACTTTACCGGTCCTTAATTGTAATATTTTGGGCTGAGTTAAATCGTTTGTCTTTTTACTACACTGTAAGTACATTTTTATATCCACTGTAAAGACTGTCTGCTGCTGGCTTGTGCAGTTTAGAGTTTAGACAGTGGAAGTATTCTGAGTGAAAGCCTGAGCCTATTCATTTTTTGTCAAATGTTAAACATTACATCTGTTATTCTACAAAGCTTTAGGTAACTAACACTTAGGGATTCTTTGTACCAGCAAAAAGGTTCACATATTAGATGAAGCCATGCTCTGTGGCTTGTGTGGCATTCATGGGTTGTGTTACGGTGTATATCCAAAGCATGGGACTAAAAGCACATACCATTCCTCTGCAGATCCAAAATAGCGACAAGGTCACTTCAGAAAGTATTCAGAGCCCTTCCCTTTTTGCACACTTTTAGTGTATTTCCATTCGTTTTAAATGGAACAAATGCCATTATGGGTTGAAAATGGCAAAGTGAAAACATGTCTTTGCAGATTCATTAAAAATTAAAAACCAAAACCTTTCTAACATATGTCCATATGTTGAATCAGTTACCTTTGCCACAGGTAGACTTTTAAGTTCTGAGAGACTACACCTGACTACAATTTGGAGTGCCACATCAATGTGTCTCAATACATTTGTAATTATTTTTTTTAAAATAGACCTTACCTGACGAGGACTTGAGCATAGCCAGACTGAATATAATTAGATCTGATCCAAAGTGCGGTCAACCTGAACAGAGAGCACAAATACCAGCAGCACTGATACGCTGACGTGTTAGTTGGTTTTACTTCCTTTTACTAATTTTCATTTAACTTGTTCTGTACATCTGCAAAAAACACCTCCATTTATCACAAAAAAGGTTTTTCAGTGGCAACTGGACTTGTTTTAGTTCCTTGAAGACGTTTCACCCTCCATTCCAGATGGCTTTCTCAATTCATTGAGAAAGGATTGAGAAAGCAAAAACAAGTCCAGTTGCCACTGAATAACCTTTTTTGGGATAACCATGACCTGGATGACTGAGAATCTTCAGACATTCAACACCTCCATTTCACTTTACCATGCTCTCCCGCAGTGATGGTAACAAACCACGCCATCAGTAGTTCACAGTGCACAGTTTCGGGTTCATTCGGATCCTAGACATGTTGAGACGCAGACCCAAGACCCAACCCAATTAGACTGAACAGGGTCGGATATTGAGTCCTCAGACCTGAGTAGATACATTAAGACCTCTAGAATACTTTCCAAAGTAACTGGAGGTTTAATTTTGCTGAGACTGTGTAACCAACAAGTGCTGTTCCATCATGAAGCCATTTTCTACCACCAGCAAATAAATTAATTAACTTTCCATAATATGAAATATTAGACTTTTCACTGAATAACAATGGACAAAATATATTTAAGACATTATGATTAGGCAAATGCACATGTATGGTGTTTTTAGCTAAACTAATGTACAAAGAAGAATATCTAGTAAATGAGGTAGAAAGTACTTTTTTTTTTTTTATTGCTGTAAATGTCACACATAATTAAATCCAGGAAACTAGACATGAATAAAAAATGCATTAATTTTACAATAACTGTTTCCAAGGCTCTTAGTATGGCAACATCTAAGCAACTGAACTCATTGTACATTACAAATATTACCTTTCCAAAAAGCCTGATGATAAAAGCAAACTAATTGAATAAAAGGATACAGTTTGGACAATCATACTGATAAATGATGAACATTTCCATTGTCCATTTAGTCACACACTGAGCAAAGGGGGAGTTTGGGAAGCTTCATGTCAGTGGGATGGATGGGAGCCAGACAGCCTGTCATAAGGCACCGCCAGACTGATGTTGTAGTTGTAGCCATAAGACTCGGTGTAGTCAGACCTGCAGATGGGCAGGATGTGGTCCTGTGACAACGCATCCTCAGAAAAGTCATAATGGCAGATGACTCCCCTGTGTCTGCAGGATACAAACATTTGCCAGCAACATCATTAACAACTTATTTTACTTTTTGGAAAACTGTTCAAACAGATTACTTCAGAAGGAAATTAAGCAGCAATGGATCACTGTGTAGTTTAAACTGAATGTAATAAGAGATTAGTAAAGATACAATAAGCAACTGCTCTATAACTCATCTTAATGTGACAAGATGCTGTCAGAGCCACCTATGACACAGACTCACAAAACAGCACTGGCAGCAGTGAAGAGATAATCGCTTTTAAAGGTCCATCACATACTGCAAAACAGTACCTTGCGCATATCTATGAGACACTGAGTCTTGACAATGGATGTATGTCTTTTGACACAGCGTCAGTAATTGATGCCCTGGGTGCATTGCTTTTGAGTCTCCCAGAAGTTGCATATTGTAGCTTTAAGAGCAAAATGTAGATTTATCTGACATAAAAGGAAATGAGAGTCTTATCAGTCTCATCTTGGTAAGAAAGCAAAGAGGTACATTTCTCAAAATATCAGATCATTCCTTTAAACGATATTAGACCAAACTTAAATTTTATAAAACATACATATCATACAGAATAGCAGTCAGTTCAACTACAAGAGATAGGAGAGAGATGTAGAGAAGACATCAGACCTGCGGTGAGCTGTAAGGTCATCATCTGTGATGCAGGCTCCCCGGGGCGACTTGTCATCAGGGATGTTGGCAGTTAGCAGCGTGCTGGTGTTGAAGCGTACATGCCTAACAGGGTGCCTGCAAGACAGGAAACACCATCAGCATAAAACATATACAGTAAAATACTTGTTGCTTGTAGAGGTTTTTACCAGTGCAATTTTGTTTTGTACAGAAGTTTCTTGAAGTCTAAAGATTTCGGCAGTATGTACATGTGGTAGAACAGTGGGATTCTGAAATGACTGGGTTAATGGGTTTTGTTAACGTCCCCACGGTAATCTCAGGCAAAACACCTCAACCAGAATGTGTTAGAAACAAACAGAGAAGCTCAGTTACTAGAACAGATGTGACATCTTTGAGACACATGCATCTTTTAAGTATCGCTGACAGGTTAAAGATCTTCTCTTTAGAGGAAAGAAAATCCCACCTGTTGTGCATCTCCCACAGCTTAGCTCCCATCCTCATCTCCCACACACACACCAACCCTTCACCTCCACCGCTCACAATCTTCCAGTCGTCTATCTGCGCCGCTGTGACACCTAGGTGGTGGGCGTACAGGGACACTACAGAGGAGCCGGCTCGTAGGTCAAAGACTCTCACCCTGAATCACAGCAGAGAATAAAAAATGCTACAATTAATTTATTGAGAGTTGGGTTAGTCAGCTGAGACACATGATGCATTATGTGTTCACTGACCAGAAGTGATTACTGGTTTTAGTAATACAAAATAAGAATACTATAATATATCTGACACTAGAGTGATTTAGAGTAAGTGCAACAGTGAGCATAATAATGTTAGTCATTTCCAAGATGAAGATTTTTTGAAGATTCAGTTGCTGTATATTGGGAATGAGAAATAGAAACACCCTATCAGAAGAAAAGGGAAAACTAAATAATAGCTTAAATATGAGTATATCAAGTGGAGGGTGTAGCTGAGAACATAAAGGAGTAAAATATTTCCTGCAGTACATGTGTCATGTCTCTCTAAAACAGGCAATGAGAGATGAGTTTCATGTTCAACATAAGCCCAAGGGACCTTCAGCTCCATCTGTTGTCACTGTGGCTTTATTGCAGCTGAAAGCATCCAGGACGTGACTCGATCCAGTCTCAACCTTGTTCCAAGATTTCATTACCATAATCACATTCACTTTGGGGACTCAGACAGATTTCACTTCCGCTTCCAAAACTTTAAAAAAAAAAATCAGAGTTAAATTTGATGAGTTAAATGGCTATATGGGCACAATGGACTTGTTGTCTGCAGTTAGGTTTATCTGTTTAGTGGCATTATGTGATGGACACACGTTTTTACAATAAGGACTGAACATTATTGGCAGACTGCAGGGAACCATAAATCTAATGTTGCAGGCGGCTCTGTCTTCAGTGAGCTGTCACTGGCCAGACTCCTCTTCATTAATCAGAAGGAGCTCTGCCTAATAAGAGAGGGAGAAGCTCGCATAACGCCATAGTTATTTTCTTACAGCTACATTACAGCTAAGACATTAATCATTACACATAGGTTAATGTTAGATGCAAATCTTTGATTTGTGTAAACTCATGTGGTCTTGTTTAATATACTATATGAATGGTTGCCTTCAAGATTAAGCCACATGTTGGCTGCTGCAGAACACAGCGATACAGGCTTTGTGCTCTGCAGACACTGCAGTTACAACCAGTGGCTTAAGACCACCCACATCCATCTTTATTTCAAGATCAGAATAAGATCAAGTCAAGAAAGAATAAACTAAATTCAACAACCGGTGAAAAAAAATGGTTTCATCAAAAGTTTGCAAAACTATTTTTTAATTTACTGTATGTGACTTCAAGAGTTTGTAAAAGACTCCAAAAAGTTAAAATATGAAAGGCACTGTGGTCTCTACAATTTAATGCAAAACGTTTAACGTAAAATACAAGGTAGACGTTTGAAGAGCATCAGATACAGTGCAAATATGTCTTATAGAAATATTTATAGTTAAACTGTGAGGGAAGAACGCCTGGGTCTGTGGCCGTGTTGCTGGCATGACAAAATTAGCTAATTATCCCTAAACAGATGTACGGCTGAGGGTGATAGAAGTATCTTTTACAGGTATTCTGTACATTGCTAAATTAAAATGTTGATTTGATGATGGGCCAAGATGATGAATATTTAAGTCTGGGCCAAAGCCGTGGACCAACTCAAAGCTGCAGTCCTTCATAGTGACAAAATACTAATAGCTACAAGTATGGCACTCATTCTTCTTAATCTTACTGAATCCTATTTAGCTCTTTGCCCACACTTTTCCTGTTTGCATAGTTCGGGCTTTCTTCCAGACGGCCCTTATCAGGACCTTTGAATTGCTCCCTGGATCTCACAAAAAACAGAGGGACAAAACTCGTTTGGACAAAAAGAAGGGATGCATTAGTCTTTGGCCTGAAGCCACCCTGTCAGAGGGCCAAGATCGCCCACTGTCCCTCTGTCTCCCTGGTTTCCATTTGTCTTCAACCGTGCACTGCATCAGCTGGGGCCAAAGTGGAAGAGCCAAGCTGGTGTGTGTGAAACCTACACATCTATCAGAAAGTAAAGAATAAAGAACTGGATAAAGACTCCACCGCTGCCCTGACATGAGAGCAACATCTCAATTTGAAGAATTAAATTAAATGAATGAATGCTACTGTTGAATCTTTTCTACTGGAATGGAAACAATGGTACGCATTTGCAATTGGCTCCTGACACCGCATCATTAACTGAGAATTTCTTGTCTTTACACAGTTGCTAGGAGTCATAACTAGTAAGAAGAGAAAAATATAAAACCTAACCAATTTGATGTGGTCTGTCTTTTCACTTTTAGCCAACTACTTAAAAGCCAGATGGATTTGGTGTTGAATAGAAGCAGCGGGGGCAGCTTTGGACGAAGACGCGCCAGGGATTTTTCCTTTCCTGCCAGCTCATGCACCGCAACACCCGCTAACAAGTGCAGAATAGATGAGAATGGCTCTTTTATCTGTCTTTTCCTCATCTGGAGAGCCAGGTTAGCAATGTGTGTGCGCATACATGATTGTGTGCGTTGTCACTGAATGGGATCACGGCAGCCAGACTTCATCTTCTATTGCATTCCAGGTAATGAAGGAAGACAGCCAGTTCGATCAAAGACAAAGAGCAAAATGTCTCACTTTTAAGTATTTCAAGCCTCTGTCCTCTATTTTCTCTAAGCTTTTGAAAGCTTTGTTTTTCAAGGCAACAGAGAGATCAGGGTTGATTGTGAGTAATGCATAAATTGAAACACCTGTTCTTCACTGAAGGTGGTAGCCTCAGCGTTCCAGCTTCCTGGATCAGGTGTTGCTGTGGGGAAAACTATTTCACAGGTTCTCCTTTCAGCTGAAGTTCTTGGCTCAGTTACAACCATTTGTGATGTTTAAATAACTTGAAGAGTGTCATTACTGGTAGAGTCTGTCCTTGTGCATTATCTTTGTTTATTCTCTATCTGTGTGAAAGTGTTTAAGTGTGTCCTACCTCCTATCTTTGTTTCCACACACCAGCAGGTGAGGAGGACTGTCTCTCAGGTTGATGCAAGTGAAATCTCCCGGCGAGTTGCCGACACAAACCACAGGTTTGCCCGTCTCTAGGCTGTAGATGTGGATCTGAAAAGCAAAAATATATGTAAACAACAATAAATATTAAAATCTGACAATCTCCAAATGCACAACCATCAAAGGAATAAGCCTGGAGCATGAAATATTGAGTGTGAGGTCACCGAGCTGACTCTACGCTTTTACATCTGTATTGACCAGACTATGAATCGTTTTTTATACATACAGTCCTCATTTAAGACAAGTTAGCAGGCTGAAGACCCTAAATATATAGAGCAAAAAACAGCCAAAGAAAAGTAGGGGCCAAACAGTAAGGTGATCTCCCCTGATATCATGAGGTTCTTAAAATTATTCCAACCTATGTACTTTAATTGCTGAGGAGCAGACTGAAAAGCTTTGCAAATAAGCAACTTAAGTTGGCTACAGTTCAGGAACAGAGAGTTTCACGAGGCAAGATACTTTGTGTCTATAGGTTTTAGATCAAGTAGAGAGTCAATGCAAAGAACCTGTAATCAGATATTAAAACTAATGACTTTATGTTTAAATGTATAACTATTCTATTTACTTTATGTTCATTACATTACAAGACTGAGGGATAAAATTCCTACTCTATTCATTTTTTCCTGTAGTTAAAAAGTCTGAATTAAAGTTAAAGCTGTGTGCTGACATATCCACCACCAGTCAAAAGTTTGGACTCGCATAGAAAGAAAAGCAGAAATACAATGTAGACATTTTACCTTTAATTACAGCTTCCCAGCTAAGCCAAAGGCGCATCATTTGCAAAATGCTGGACTACAATCAGAAGACGCAACCAACCACAGCAGCAGTGTTGAATATTAACTAGGATTAAATCAGACAGACTGGCAGTCTTGTCGATTGCCATTTGACTTAAACCTTGCATTTGTCCTATATGATTCAAAATTCCTATTTGCTAATTTTCTGTACACTACAGAATATAACATTTCACACTGGGACATCACTGATAAAACAATATTGTAAAAATAAATCATACAATAGACAAATATAACTAACTGAAGTTATGCCAGGTTATTAAAATCACTGCAGTTCTTAAGCATTTGAAAAAAAAAAATCAACCTAAGGGCAAACTTTAGTTACAGTCAGAGATGCACACTGTTGCCTCCGGCTCAATGGCTGCAGCAAACTTTCTTCCTTCAACTTCATACAATGACGTAATCTGGAGCTGGCCTAATTGGTCAATTAGTGGCTGGTGTTTTCTCATCCAAATAAGACCGAACAAACAGGATAACTGCCAGGCAAAACTGTCTTTGAATAATTAAAACGATAAAGAAATTACACTGAGAAGGGTGGGAGAGAAAAGGAGAAAGCCAGAAAGCAGGAGAGAGAGAGAGACAGACCTGGTGGGGCAGCAACAAAGAAATTCTAAAGGAAAAAAAGAGGCATGATGTAAGCCTTGAGAAGATGCCAGCAGTTTTTGTGTGTCCATTATTTGGGCCAAGCAGAGCTTTAATTGTGTACCACCCCGGGGCAAAGCCCAAATCACACTGGACTTTGAATTGACAGCTTGATAGGATTTGGACAGCGGAAGAGAGGGGGAAGAGTTGAGAAAGAGAGAGGAGGGGGGGACACAGAAATGTGGCTCAGCCTGCTGTTCTCAATGAATCATTCCAGTTTTGGGAAGATATTTTTATTAAATATCTGCCTACCTCAACTACTAAAATGGAGAAATGTCACTGAGAGGGGCAAAGGAGCTGTTTTGTGATAATACTGGGGGCCGTCTAGAGACTGCAGCAGAGTGTTTTAAGGAAGAATAATCATGAGCATGACTCCAGAGGAGTTGTTAGGTTAATGCACTTGCTGGAGCTCTGGTGAGACTTGCAGACAAAGGAAACTGTAATGGCAGCATGTACGAGGATGTTAATGGAATTACTCTTTGCTTTTAAGAGATGAGCCTTTTGGCAACTATTGCAAAACCGAAGGAAACCTTTTATTTTACAATTACTTTTATTATTGAACACTTTCGGCGAAAGAGCAGAATTTAGGTGGAACTTAAATGCATCTTAAATGTCATATCATAGATCAGGAATTGGATGCTGCGTACCATGGAGCACCAAGTATCTACAGGTTTTCACTCCAACAGCTCATCTAACTGATTAATGCTCCCACAGATAGTTGGGAGGAACTCAACAGTGAAATCACCAGCCAATATGAATGATTTGAATGAAAACCTGCATGGTGAGATGGTTGGGTGACCGTAGCCGTGAGTCTCCACAGGACACAAACACAAACAGCCAAATCTTAGACAAATACAGATTCAGAGCTACATTTGGTTTAGACACCACGTGTACAAACAGAGATTAGCACACTGGACCAGATGCACGATAGAGGCAGATTTTTGGTTTGGTATTTTGTATTTCAAACTCATTTCTCAGGGCAGGTATCTGCAAATACTTTCTGGGTTTCACAAAGCCCTTGCTGATACTTGTATATCTTCTAGAACACTTTTTGCATTTGCGCTGTTGTATAGAGGCTTGTATGCAGATAGGTTTGATTTCTCCATAGACAAACCAACCAGTAGCAAAAGAACAGGAAAATCAAAAGCCAAATAACAGAGTAGTTTTGTGTTTTTTTTGGCTCATTAGTACTTTATGGTTAGGAGCTCTTGGCTGTCACCCAAAGTAATTAAACAAAGGCAAAATGAATAAATAATGCAGCCACCCTAATGTCATCCACTGAAATAACTGTTCAGAAACCATAAAAACCACCATCAGTTTGTTTAAGATGCCTTAATGAGATTGTTGCATTGAAAATGTACATTTTCTGCATTTAAATGATACTGTGGCGAAGCAAATTAATGACGCTACAAAACTTTATTATACACGACAGACCGTACCCACTGCAACAACCAAACATGAGGTTTCAGAGGTTATCTGCAAAACATCGCTGAGTAAAACCCAGAAACGACCCCGTGTACTAATGCCCTGATCCTATCGAGAATGTTTCGTGCAAACATTAGCAATAGTTCTAAAGCTGATACTGCTCATTTATTTGCAGTTGCATTCTTCTATTCAAACTCTACTACAACTGCAGTAATTACTTCTGTCCATGTAGCATTCAGCCTCTAATAACCTCACATCCACTCCAGCACCCACCTGTATATATTCTATACCTCATTACATGTTCTATACTTACATAATATGCACTTAAACATAAGTTGAATCAAAGCTCCTGTTGCTGTTGAAAGTCGATGTTGATGCTTGTTGGTGCTTGACTTTTTTTACTTATCATATTTATTACTTATTTTTATTTATTTATGCAATCTGTTTGTGGTTTTACTGTACATAATAAATGATCCTGATGGACTGATGTCTTGAGCCTGATCTGTGACAATATTTATATCCATCCTATCCATGCATCAAAAACCCCTCTGAGCTTGAGGCAATGAGTGGATTATAGGTTTTCTGACAGCACTTGTGCTCTGTTCTCTGTGGTAGATCGACTGCAGCGGATGGACGATTCGCCAGTGGAATCGCCAGCTTGTGTCGAACGCCCAGCCATGAGCTGGGTCGATGCCTGGGTGCCCCCAGTACACTGGCAAGAAGAAGGCGAGTAGTAATGAGGATCTGGAGACTGCTTTCAACCACACATGCATATACTACCGCTGATAACAACAACAACAAAGATGGGGAAGGCTAGAAGACAAAGCCACAAGCTACATGATAACACACACCAACGTATAAAAAAGAAAAAGAATCCAAGAACAGTGAATCGAGTCAAAAACTCGACAGTTCATCCAAGTCAAAATGCTGCAAATGAAAAAGTGTCATTGCTCTGTAGGGAAAGAAGGTGCGAGATGACATTCTTAGAAGCCCTCTCCATGTATTTTGACAGATTTTAATGAAGCATATGTTTTCTTACTAAAGTCTGCATAAAAAATGTCTGGTGTCACTAACATTTACAGCCAATTCATTCCTTGTCTTCTTCCTCTTGTGTGACAAGAGTGACAGACAGGTTAATTAAATTTGTCAAACATTTTAATTAGTAAGAGAGGTATGATAATCATGAATTTATATAATTTAGAAGGCAGTTGAAAAGATTCTTGAATTTTTGTTGAATATTAAGATTATAGTTGCAGAGCCAAAACTGAAGATATATTGGTTTTATGGGGTTTATAAGCAACAACTCGTGAGTTACCTCGTGTTTTCCATAAGATGAGGAAAAACAGACAAAATCTTTTTAAGACATAGAAAAAGAAAAAGAAGGAGAGCTCAAAATCGGGAATTCAGATTCAGCGATACCCACACCTGGTGCAACAGATGATGGTCTCACAACAGCTGTAGGCAGGAAAACAACAACAAAAAATTCCAGAAAGTTAATAAAGGTAGTAATAGTTACTAGAAATGCAAACTACAAAATGGGATTATACTTCAGTCAGTCCTTAATTACATTAATTAAGGTGGCAATTAAAAAAACTTTTGATTTTTTTTTACTAATTGAATAATTATTTAGTCAATACAATTACAGAAAATTGTAAAGAAGAAGCCAATTTAGGTTATAAAACATTGAAAAGCTACAAATCTTCACTTTAGAGAAGCTAGAACGAGTGAATGTTTCACTTGGACTCACTGCTTCCCCCAGTTACAAGGCAGTTTTATCACTCGCTTACTCACTGCTTATCTCCGCTTGGTCCACTAAGTGGTGCTTTAGCGCTGCCACTGAATCACTGCCGCAGTAAATCAGCTGCGTTTGTCTAATATGGGTGATGTTAGTGTCACAGCTCGGCCAAAAACCTGTCAGTCAATAGCAGAGTGCTGCACACACACGCGTAACCTGCATGTGTGGCACATGCTGTTTTAAAGCTACCACTTGGCCGGGTCTACAGCAACTGATAGAAAATTAAGTAGCATAGTTTAGCATTTGTTATATGTTAATGTTGGCAAAAAATATCTACATGGACTGAACCTAAAAGATAATGACCGCAATATAGTTGCATCCAGATCCCAACAGAGTAGTCTGTCTCGTGGCTCTTTGTATTTTCTTAGTAAAGGCTTAAGAGTCAATTAGGTGCACAGGGTCCTTAGAAACACTGTATTATTAGAAGCAAACAGACACAGCTTAGGGAACAGCACTTCATCAAAGTACATCTAAAGGCTGTGGTAATTAGGTGCAGGGCCCAAGGAGGACTTGTCACTATTTAAGCTAGATATTTCTACAATAAACAAATCCCCTGTAGGTACATCACATTCATTTCTAATGGGATCCAAACGGTCTAAAGGGACATACAGTAATAGTGGTGACAGTGCCAGGAGATCAAGTATACATTTACACAGATGAGGTGTAATTAGAGAACAAACTTTGTTTGTCGTGCATCTGAAATTCAAATCAGTTAAATGTGCATGTCAGTTTGTAACACAATGAAAAGTGTGCTTCACATTTAAAATGCAGGAGGCATATTTTCTACAAACAATGGGTGTTTCAGCTATAAGCCAGTACTTAAACAGATAATGGCCAAATGCCAAAATAAGACCATTATCCTTGAGATCCTTAATGCTTCCCCCCTCAATGAATTGTATTCCTAAAAGAAAACAAGCATCATTTCATTTGAGCAAAGCAAATTATTTATCTTGTACAATTTCCTATTTTTTCATTATGCACTTGTTGAGAGCACAAGCGACCTTGTTAACTCTATTGGAAAACCTTTCAGTTCAATTAGTAAGGTCTGGGTAGCAATTTTTTGTGCATCTAAAATCCAGCTGCAGAGATACTTCAACAACATTGAAGGTTTTGTTTATGTTTATTTGTCTTTCACAGACTTTTCAATTCTAGAAAGCACAAAGGAGCCCTTCATGCAGCTCAATCAGCCCATTAACGTAAAAACACAAGGTTGTTATTTACTGTACATACTAAAGTGCCGTTCTCAGTGGGCTTGGTAATCATTATTCTCATTTGTGTAATGAATTTGTAGAACTGTAGTTAAATTAATACTCAAATAACAATGATAGTTAACCTCGTTTTCTGCTTGTTTCATGTAGATAAATGTACTTTGATTATGTAAAAAGATGATTAAAATCAAATTTGTTATCACTAGTAGTTTTTATAAATTTATCACAGACTAAGGCAGATGACAACAAAACTAACTGAATTCTCTTTAGTGGGCTCACTTATTAAACACTGACAGGAGGTCAATGAGATACTCACTGTGCATTTATAAACTTCAATCTGTCACAGAAAGTGTGCAAAGAACCCACCTTATTCCCTCCATCATGCATGGCCCAGCCAGAGCGCTTCACTCCAAATGCAACATCAGAGTCAGAGGTATCCAGGCAGGTAACAGGATGACCGTAGACTGAGTGCAGTGTCCGTGGCTCATCCTCTTGTGGGTCTAGCAGGTACACAGCCTCCCCTGCTGCCAGGGCCGCCAGCAGGCACTGCTGCCTCCTGCCTGGCACCAAAACCAGGCTCTCTACCTGCCATACAGACAAAACAGGAACACAATGCTTTACTCATTTTAAAAATTAGAAAACCAAAACTATAAAAATTCCAATAATATACATTTCTGATTGATCATCTAAATTGCTAATCAAGTAGTCGTTTCAGCATTAGTACAATTTCCTGCCAGACACCATAATGCCGCATAAAGGGTGTGAAATATTTCTATCATTTTTAGATGAAAATCACAAGAGGAAAAGGTGTGAAGCACAACCTGTTAATTAACACAATTATATATCAGCGTGGAGCATGTCGTATGCTGATGAATCAATCTGTCTGACTTACAGTCTTGGGTAGCTGAGCCTGGCAAAGTGTCCTCCAGTAGCCGCGATCGTCAGCGCAGTCGAGCCTAATGTCGCGCCCAGCAGAGGAGGCCAGGACGGGGCTGTCGCAGCTCAGGGCCATGGCCTGGATCCTCCCAGGGCTCTGGTAGTGGTGGATGGGCTCTCCACCTGTTTCTGTGCTCCACAGGTCCACACAACCTATACCCAAGACAATGTAACATTAGCACGTTTGTCTATTTTTATATTTATCCCTCCACAGAGAATGAGGGGACAAGCAGGGAACAAAAGATATTTGTGCAGGGTTTGCTTCATTCAATTAGCTACAGAAGCTACAAATGCATCTGCCCGGCTTATTACTAAGAAATGCCCATAGTTTACCAGTGCCCAAACACACACACACACACACACACACACACGTTTGTCTTTACACACACACTTACCATCTTCATAAGCAGCAGCCGCCACTGTGCCGCTGACCTGAACGTGACTAACGTGTGGTCTGGGGTCCGTGTTAGCTGACAGGCTGTTAGTCTTCAGGTATGTGGCTCCTGAGTCCCAGTGCAGCGTGTCCCACAGCCTCACATCACCGGACGTGTACCTGAGACACACACAGTTCAACTACATCAAGTCACGTTATGCACACACAAATCAAATATTTCGGTTGGTACAAAAAGGATGATGAATGTAACAGCGGAACTGTTGCCAATTTTCCATCCAAGGCTGAGAATTTGTCTCTACGAGAATACCTGACGTCACCCTCTCACCGCTGAATCATTTCCCCTTTCACGCTTCCCTCATTTACTCACTCGGACTGTTATGTTTTCTAAAATCTTTGTTACGTGATCTTTCGAGGATTACAGGGGTGTTGCTTGGGAGAAACAGTGCCGAACATTTCACCCCATACTACTGGACCACACCGCTTATTAAGACACCAAATCTGCTGTATGAAGTTTCCCGTACTGGTGCAAATCTCTAGGTTTTGAGAAATCTTATGCAGTTACAAAACTTTCTGGAATATTTTGCCCTATTCTCTCCATCAAAAAACATCTTTTTACCTAAAATTATTCAGCTACAGATTGTAACCTGCATTGTTTTTACTGGTTAAAGTAATTACTCATAGTACATTACTCACACTATAGGATTAACTGCAATACCTTGGCATTTTTTCTGCTGACAAATAAGACTGTCCTTGACAGAAGATCTGCAACAGGCTTCATTATTGACATGATCACCAACCATTTCATGTATAATGTTTTTTATAAACCCACAGATGCACTTTGCAGTGATATAAAACAAAGAAGATATGGAAAACTGTCACATTGGAGCAGCTTCAGGCAAAGCTTCGTTTCCTTTTTTACTGTTTTGTTGTTGTAGTAGTTTTGCTTTTTTTTTTTTTTTTTTACATCCCTTAATTAGCTGATTTTCAAAATTCAATAAAATGTTTTTAGCACATATATCAAGTGCTATTGTTCCTCAAACGTTACACCAGATTTTCCACAAATCTGCTATTTGTTTAGAGCTGGAAGCTAGTCAATTAACAGAGTGCATGGTTACCGTCAGCCCCAAGTGGGAAAAGTAACACAACAAGGAATTATTTTATTCCATCAGCCATTAATTTGTATAATAAACTAGTATAGTGGAACACTTTACAACACAATGCAACACTTTTGTGCAGGAAATTGTTTTGTATTGTGTGTATGGATCGTCTTGGTCTGTCTGCTGGTTTGTCTATCATGGTTGCATACATGTCTGTGTGTATGAGTCTCCTAACTTGTAGCGCTAATGATTTATTGATTTTAAGATAGCAAAGTCAAATTTCATCCAGCTGGACTTTTTCAGCAGACTACACTGTGACCTTTTCCTGTTCTCACACAGCCTCACCTCACCTCATCCCATTTTAGTGACAAAGTGCTGCCTTTGACTCCCATCCACAAGTAACAACAAAGTCACCTCTCACCCTCAACAGGCTTCTGTTCTGTTCTCAACCTCCCCCCCACCTCTCTGCTTCGCTTTTCACCCAAGTCATTGAGCTCACACCGCGGGAGACGACAAACTGCCAGCGTTACCACCTCCACAGATACCATCATGTCTGAGCAAGTATCCGCCTCACAGCCAGAGTGTGTGACACACTGAAAGAGAGTGTGGCAGAGGGTGTACACGTTGTGCATCCGTATGCATGTGTGTGACTGGCGTTGCAGTATTTGGCAGAAGGTAAACAATAGGAATACACACGTTCACTTAATTGGTACATCGTCCCAATGCCAACTATCGACAGGATCATGATGCTGTATCCCACCCAATTATTTTGTCAAAACTTTTATGTACAAGAAACTTTGCGCACAGATTGCGACAATCGTCATGCAAGCCTCAGCAGATTTGGCCTTTGTGTCACTGCGTGACTTCAAGAGTTGTTGGGTTACTGAGACGACGTCTCCTGTTGCCTGTCAAGTGCCAAATGTCTAATAATCTTTTCTAATAACATTCTGTGCATGCAAATGAATCATTTGTTATTCATCTTAACTGCTATTGATTCTGTTCTAGTTAAACAAAATCAAGTAGTTTCACTTAGCTAAATTACCCTTTAAGTACCAATAATGGCTAAAGTATTGATATTGTGAATTTGTTAATCCTCCTTGCAACTATAAAAAGAGAAGGATTTTGCTAAGTGCTGCATCTTGTCTAGATTGTTTTGGTATTGTGTGTCTTACATCTGTTCAGCTGACAAGATACAAACAATCTCCAATGAGACACAGCGGGACTGAGGGGAATCTAATCACATCACTCCCTGGAGACGCTGCACACCTCCCTGTGGGTCCTCACAATCTATCCATCACTGTCTCCGCTCAGCTATATCACAGCAGGTTGAGTAAAGTTTAGTTAAGATGTAATTCATACACTCGTCCCTCACCAACTACTATTAGTAGTAGGATTATAAAAACATGGAAAATGTGAGGGTGCACCTGTCACATTTCACATGTCTGCTTTTGACTTGTCTATAGTGTTAAAAATATCAATGTCCTGCTTCAGAAGTCTGAGATCAGTTCACGTGAAGATGTTCAAATTGGGGTTTATAACCAAAGTAAGTGACCAAACCTCTGACCACATTAGCAAAATTGATTTTTCATTAACTTACACTTATTATTCTTCAGTTTAGTCATACATAAATGAAGATCTGTAGACCAAACACATGCATTCTGTTTTTGAGAATCAATATTTTTAACAAAAATCTATAAGAAAAAAGTTATTTACAAAAAAATAATAAATAAATGTTAAAATGTGTACACTTGAAGATGTACGTTTTTGTGACACTGAACCTGCTTGGTAGTAAAACAGAAGACTGGTTACAATGAATTTAATTTTGAAAATGAATACACAGCCAAATGGCAGTCAAAATGTTGTGTTCTGGATATGTTCTGGATTTCTGTTTATATCTAATTATAACTAATTCTTCATCTTTTATTTTAATAATAGCACTTTTGTATTAAAATGCATCATCCCAGGACTAATCTACCTAATGTAAAAGTCATGACTGTGATACTGCATTCTATCAGGGATACACTGCAAACTGTTTTATGAATAAATGTGACATTTTTACACCCATACATCATAAATCAGTGTTAAAGTGTTATTTATAATATACTGTATACTCTATACTATATGAAGATCTAAAGCTGAGTGTCAGAGATAACAAGGCAGATTCTCAGAGTATGGAAGCAGTCAAAGTTACAGCTAACATTAATACACATTACATGAAACTCACCCAGCCAAGACAAAGTTGTCACAGGAACTAACATCGCACAGCACCTTTCCCAGCTCGAACTGCAGCTGGCTGATGGATCCCACTCGATTCTAGACAGAAAATGTTACTTGGTTGAAAACTTTGCCCAATATTTTACAGGGACATTATGCTATACATTTGTCATTTATGTTTAATAAAGGTTAAAGCCTTGAATAGTTTTTCTTCTAAACACAACAGTGCCTGCAATCATATTAAAATCCCATTTTAAATGTTGTTTTTTGTTTTGTATAACAATTAAAATCATAAATGAGAGACACACTTTTAGTCCGTGATCTGGTGATGTGAGGTAAATTGTGCACCAATTTCACCAGACAAACCCGCACACAGCTGTGGTATATTTGGGGAATTAACATGACAGTTTCATGAGGTAGAAAATCTCAAGCACACCTTCCAGTTGGAGCGCACAGTTTGGGCTGAGCTCCTGCAGTCTCGCAGCGTGCTCTTCCAGCAGGGGGAGTCGGACACGTTGGCACCCTGATGATAACCCTCCTTCACACACATCTTGAACCACAAAACACCATCCTCGGCAAGGACTCTCCATGCCTTGCTCACCTGCGTGGAGATTTGATGGTGTAATGGCGGTTTGAGTCAGCATACATTACAAGCTTGCATCATTTCACTTATTTATAATGAGCTTGGCTGTCTGCCAAAGGGACTCTGTGAAATGGGTTGCAGTTTGTGCACACAGCATGAAATGTACTAATCTGTCCAAATTTAAGTCAAAAAAGGTGTTAAAGCTCTACTCTAAAATATATCAGAAAGATCACACTGTGATCACTTTACAGGAAATGATGCCATTTGAGGAATAGAGACCAAATATTACCTCAGTCAGTATAAATTATATCTACATTTAAGCAAAAGTAGTTTAACTCTAGAACTGTCAGTCAGGAACCTTTGGTCCTTTTGGCTCTGATTAAGTCTAGAAGTTGTAAGCTGTGAGTTATTTTTTCTTTCTGAGGATTATATGAGTAATTATATGAGGTAAAACTGTCTAGTATGTCAACATGTTGACATATGTTTTATTGATAACCGTTTGGTTTCATCAAAAGCTAGAAGTTTGTTCAGCATGTCCCCCTATACACATATGTAAGGTCTATATCTGGCTGTTCATTCGTTTATTGTGAGGCTGATTTATATCTCATGCGTGCACTTTTTCTTGCATTTTATAATGCAAAGCCCGTGTCGACAATAGTTTGACCGCTGCAGCTTACCTGGGCACATCGGCCTAGCTCAGTGCAGTTGAGATACTGGAATATCTTCAAAGCCAACTCATACGGTAACTCGATATCAAAGAAAGGAATGTCATTGACTTCGTTCTGCAAAAGAATGAACACACAATATATGTTTAGCTGACCCTGGTCAACCATAATCTGTTTTATCACCATCTGATCATCATTTCTATGATCCTCATACCAGATCCTGAATGAGTTGATCCACTAGTTTCTCCTCTTTCCTGGCCTTTGTTTGAGGCTGTTGTTGCAGAGACACGTTGGTCAAACTCTGATACTGCCTCTTTCTCCTGGTTCTTTCCTCCTGAATCCTGTCCAACAAGGGACTGGTTCTTCCATCCAGCAAACTACGTGCAATGGACAGATACTCAGGCTGATCCTCTGACTCGGCTGCAGCTTTTCCTCCTCCTCCATCAACACACGCGTCGTTTTCAGTACAGCCACCCTCTTCCGGTTTTGAAGGATTACATGCCTTGGTGAAATAGTTTTTTTCTTCAAAGTACCTATTTTTCAAGTCCCTCTGGTTTGCCTGATTAGTATTACCCCAGGAAGGGGAAGGAGCACTAGCAATTGGCTGTTCATCTTTTTTACTCGTTAATTCTTGTTTCCAACGCTCCCTGAACGCAACGAGTTCATCCTCTGCCATGTTTCTCAATCATCGTAGACAAAATATAACTATATCAAATGTTAAAAAGTAATATTATATTAAATGATTAGTTATGCAGAGCAGTAAAGGAAAAACATAGCTGAACACCAACGCAAAACAATCAACCGTCCTTCTCTATAAACAGTCCGAAGAAGAACAGCGTGCTGCTTCGCATAAGTTCCGCGAGTTTGTAATTCCGCACTTTTATTATAGACGCCGCAATTTTTGGAAATTATATGTTTTTATGGTCACAACTGCTAATTGTTGTGAATATAAATTAGAAAATAAAGTGTTTCATAGCTCATGTCAATTGGATGGTCGTATTTGAAAATAATACAAAATAAATCTTTTATTGTAAAAAAAAAATAATAATAAATAAGAAGAGAACACAGCGTTCCACCAAACCCTATAACAAAAGACTCCTCAGATCAAACCAGACAAGAGAGATTCAAGAGTTAACCACTGCATCTCTCTTTTGGGAAAAAGATGATGTAAAGCCCACACCATGTGACACTGTAATGAATAATACAGTAGAGAAAGCGAGAGAGAAAAGAGGGGGACGCAAACACAGTTAAGGTTTGATGAGAGAAGAGAAGGAGGCTCATATATCCTGAAGACATAAAGAGAGAAGACTAGTTGCTCTGTCAGAGAAGATGTGCTGGCTGCCGATAGACCAGCCTTTGCTCCTGCCCGGTGACTCCACCTGCAGTGGCCGCAGACCGTCGCCCTGCTCCGTGTCTCAGCTGCTCGCGTCGCGCCTGCGGAGGATTGGAGACCAGCTGGAAAAGAGCTGGACGGCGCGGGAGACTGAGGGCGGCTTCAGCTGCGAGGGCAGCGGGACCGGCCGCTTGAAGAGCTTCCTGTGCACCGCGATACACTTCACCGTGCTCGTGCTGCTCGTCGCGAGGCGACACCTGTAGGGCGCGAGGCGGCGGCAACAGGTGCGTTAAGTGTCACGTCACCTGCGCGAGAGCAGTGTTCTTGTAGATGTGAGTGAAAAAGAAGAGCCCAGAAATACACAAAAATCTGTTATGTGGACGCACAATCACGCAAAAACCTGGCTGCGTGATAGTAATAACACAAGTGCTAGTAATACGTCTTTTGTCTTGTTTTGGTCTTTCCAGTTATTGGATAAACCGGAAAAAAAAGTGTTATTAAATTCTTAACCTAAAGTATTTTAAGTGTAAAAAGCTTAGAAAGAAACAGTTTTAGTATTTTAGTATGATTTAAATGTTCCGTTTTTAAGCATTCTGAGTGCTTGTTTAGCTAGTGTCGCAACTTAACATGTTCACAGCAAACTAGGTATACAAAATCGCAGGTAAACTATCTTTGACATGTGTTTAATTCGCATTTAGAGGATGTTTAACGAGCAATAGTTAATGCACGTTAGTCATTTCATCTCTCTCTCTCGCTTGTCTTATCTGTGTGCTGTATATTCCAATATGCTTATGTTGACTACTTATTTATGGAGGAAGGTGTTGCATTGTCCTGTCTGCTAGGATGAAGAAATCCTATGTTAAACTGAGTGAAATATGACAAATATACTACATGGAAACTAATGCACTTATTTAATGGATCCTTTATGTGTCTCTGTTATTGTATCTCAGATGGTGCCTTTAGGATCACATTATTTGCACTAAAATCCAGGGGTGCAGGAGGATGCAGTCCAGGAAAAAGTGCGCAGCCTGTAAAACGCCGACGGAGGAGGCGGAAGCGGACTTGAAATGAGCGTTTCAGGGTCAGAACTTTGACTCTTGACTAAATTAAATGCGCCAAGACGACTTACTCAGGCCCGACACGGAGACACTAAGAGTTTCATGACGTGCTGACACTCTGAACCCCAGCAGTCTGATTCTGTCATCCCAGCTAAACGGTGATGTAATGCTCCCCTGGTAGACTGTAGGGAAACGCTTACGAATAGGACTCTTCTGATTTTATTTTCCGCCTCCCACGGAGTGAACGCATCAGCGACAAACTGGTGAATCTGATTAGACCTTCTGATGTATTTAGGCTGCGATTAGTGCAGCAATCCCGAAAACAAGCGCTGAGACAGACCTGTTTGGAGTTTGATAAGCTACAGTCTAAGTGCAAACGTGTAAATAATGAGAGGAATGTTTTTTTTAATATATATATATAGGTGTTTTCTACAGTGTTTAGATGATGTCTACACATTCTCCTGTGCTTTAGCATTATCTGTTGGGGGCAGTGTTAAGTGGCTTTTTTTATCATAAACAAAAACTTTGCATAGGAAGCTATGCTGTTAATGCTGTCTGTGATTTCTGGAAATAAGCTTTCTCTAAAACACGTGATATTTATATATATATATATATATATATATATATATATATATAAATATATATAAATAAGTGTAATG
>JAUMHL010000030.1:21281027-21317328 GCA_032362345.1 Sandelia bainsii
TAATGTGAGCAGAATTACTGAAACTGTCTTTTATAAAGTGTGTGCTATTTATACTTCTTACACATTTCATATGGATTTTTATTAGTTAAAGGAATAATAAATCTTTCTGAAATAAATTCTCTGCATTTGTTATTACAATCAGACGACAAATACACGTGATAACGTGAACTATAGTGCTTTAATTCTAAATGGCATATCTCTTCACCACAGTGCATTTCTGCATTAAAGTCATACAGTCTATTATGCAACCCAATAATGAATTATTATGAAAGAAATCATTCATATAATATTCACAGGGAATAACAACGCCATGAAGTCAAACACCACCTTGTGTTCATTAGATAATATGTAAATAAAAGTATTGGATACTGACAAAGAATCTTTTATACCCACATACAGTAGAGTACAAACATTGGAAGTGATTTTCTATCATTCTGTGAGACGTTTAGTTTAGTTGACAAAGTGGCCCATCACGATTTCAAATAAATATAGCAAAACTGAAATATATCAAATGAAATCCTTTAGTACAGACAATATGCAGGCATGCCAAAAATAAATTCAAACAACTGCGGCAAATCTTCCACAAAGACCGTGAATGCCAGGACTACTTACAGCACCACACTGACCTAAGTAACATTCTTTTATAATGTGTAAAAGTGTAAAGTAAAAGGTTCACCATCTAAAACATTCGCTTAAAATAACTACTTATCATGTTTTACTGCAGTTTTACTAACCCTGATTTAAAGAACTACTGCACAAACAAATAATGCACAATTGTCTAACTCGCAGTAATCACATTTTTTCTCGCGGTGCATATGATCGGCTGTAAGAGCTTAGTAGATCTGGAAGTGAGCCGAGGTGGTGCCATCCTTCCAGCATCGTGGGGTCTCAATAACAGTGGAGCGGCAAAGCGGACACGTTCTCTCTCGGTCAAACCACAAACACAGACACTCCTCGCAGAACACGTGCTGCAGAAGAACATAACGCACAGACACGTTTCATTTTTGCACAGTAAAATTCTCTTGAATTTGGAAGCTACTGTTGAAATGTTCTTCACAGATGTGACTCATACTTTCACATCATCACTGATTTTGAAAATCACAGGCAATTAAAAAATCCATTCTTTGACCTTTGACCTCCCTTCAATGAGCACTTATATTACATAATACATTTAGTCGTATTACACACATAAAAGTGCAAGTAAAGGAACTGAACTATTAATACTTGTAATGACACTGAATGTACCTCAGGTTGTGTGCGTACGCTTTGACATCACTGACAACACATTACACCACACCTATTAATGATGCAACCAGATAGGGCTAGGTCAGCTTCTCTTTCTGTCACTTTTACTTTTTTTTTAACCTCGTTTTTTAAATTCTTACCTGACAGAGAAGGGCAATGGGCTCTCTGAAATCAGCCTGACAAATTGCGCAGATATCTCCCGCCTCACTGCATTGTTGACTGCCAGCCCTGACTCCGTAACTCTGGATGAAACAAAAAAAGAACGTTAAAGAATAAAACTTTACTCTTTAAAAGTGTTAAATTGCGCATACTTGTTTGATTGTATATAATGACAGGTGAGATAAGTAAAATCTGACCTGGGAGCTGCAGAGCATAACCAAGGACTTGCGTATGGCTGATACACGTCCACAGATGTCAAAGGACTGAAAAACAAAAACAAAGCACAACCTTTTTCATGAGAATAACAACAACTTTCCACAAGTTTTTCTATGTTAGCTGTGAGCTGCTTTATTGTAATATGAGTATAGACAGCCATGCTAGCAGCAGCCACAATTCTAATGTCAGCATGCTAACATGTTCATATTGCAACTCATAACTTGTTGTTGTTTAAGAGATTCAATGTTCACAATCTTAGTTTAGCTTGACTTTGCTGGTGAGTATTTCACACTTAAGACCTGGTGATGGGGCTGACACACTGACCAAATGATTGATGCTGATCTGTAGACTCGCCTCAATGCGCAAAAACTGCTCTCACACTACGCACATGCACACTCATGCTTTTTACTGGTCACACATTCATCACGTTAACTTCTGTGTAGTTACATGTACACTGTTTCGGCTGTCCTAAAATTGGAAATTATGACTCGCCGCCTACAGTTTCCTGGTCTAATACGTCCAAGCATTTGTTCTCAAGCATCTTTCTCGAAACTTTATTTAACAGTTCCCCAGTGACACAACAGTGAATCAACTACTGAAGCACATCATGCACTTCAGCGTATTCTAATACTGACACACTGCTTATATGGCCTGATCTCGGAAAACACCTAAGTGCTGCACCTCAGCCACACACACACCCAAGAAAGTGTCCACTCAATTCAGCTGAATAAGCCAGCGTCGATCATAACTACATCCAGTGAATCAGTGGTGTATTAAAAGAAGCAGGGAACGCAGCTGACAACACACATTACAGCATGAATAGCTGTGACAACCTCACTGTGTACATCATTCGTCACTGTATCATTCTGATCCTCCAAGTTCCTGATCCTCTGCTTAGTTTTACTATTTCAGCTTCCCATTCAATGTTGTGACTGACACAAAGTTGACTCATGCCACAAGGCTCTTTTTTCCCACAAGTCTTTAACTTCCTTTATGCAACTGCTCAGTATCTGGCCTTGCTGTGACCCCTGAATCTAGAGCTGTAGAGCTTCCACTGAGCTGAGGTGATTTTTATTTTGATATCAACTGTTACTTTAAAACCATTGCTGTCCATTTGATATCCTACAGGCTACTGTATTTAAAACCAGAAGCAAATCGATTTCTAGTCCAGGAGAAGAATAACAATTACCTGTGTAAGGCATTTGCACCTTCATAGTATTGCACTTTTCTTTGGTTGGAACAACAAACAGGGACATCAAAATTTCAGCAGCAGTGAAAATTTTACACACATTAATTCATTTTCTTTCCTGTTTTCATTTGCAAAGCTGAAACCAAGTGTATTATACTGTAAGCCTGCATTAATGGTAAATGCATCTGGGTAAGATGCTGGCTAAAATGTACAACTAAAGTCAAAAACACTGCAGATTCCTGCTTAAAAGTTAGAATTTTACTATGATTACCTTGCAGAGACTGTAGATGATGATGAGTGTGGCTCCCAGGAAGTAACTATTGGAGGGGTCTTCGCCCATGATGTACTTGTACCACACCTGGATAGGCACCAGGGCCCGAAAAAGCTGGCTCAGCTCCTCAATCAGCAGGTAGAACTTACCCTGGACAAGCACACAAAATTAGACACTACACTGGTTGCTTAGGTCACTTTAAAAGCTTTAATAAAACTTTGTGCCCACATGCATTTTGCGAGTTACAATGGCAGTATTTTTAAGAGGAAACAATAGGCTATCTCGCTGTTTAAACCCAAGTTTCAACTAAATTAAACGAGTCTAAATTGAGACAATATGTATTCTTTCTTTGATCCACTCAGTAACTGGCCAAAAAGCAGAAAGAGCTCAATGGCTTCGGGGCACTCTTCTATCTAGTCAAGAGCAGTGAGGTATTAAAAGCTTAAAACAGCATGCCTCCAGCCCAAACATGGCTGCTGTCCAGATCTCCACAGTTTCACAGCAGTACAAGCAATTTCCCCACACTGCAAGGGAAACTGGCAGCGGCTCTTTCCACCTGCTACCCAGTGCTCACATTAAGCTCAGCCCTACAGGGGCTTGCTAGCTGCCTTTAAAGGACCTCCCCTCCCCTCTGCAATCGCAACAAGAAATGAACTTCTAAGTCCCCACTGCTACAAAGTGTGTTAAGTGAATTGGGGACGTTTAAAAACAGAGGTGACAAAAATGAAGGCAAACTTCCCCAATGGCTCATGTGGAATCCTAGCTTGGATAATGACTTCCTGGATGTTAGGTGACAAAGATTGATGAGTGTGGATAAAGAACCACGAGAAGCCAGGTTGGCAGGGGAGGAAGACCTCTGCTAGCAGCTAATTCATCTTCCTTATTGTCCCCTCAGCCTTATATCCCACAGTGCCCATCACGCCCACGCAAAAACTGTCAAATTTATAGTTTGGACACAAGCCAAGAAGTTTGCGTGAGCTTCACTGCAGGCCTTGTCGTCTGCTTATTTGGTTTCATCAATTTACCTGGTCTCTTTATCTACTCCACCTCTGCGAATAAACAGACACATAAATAACAACTTGACGACTGATATAACTGGCTACAATTTCCATATGCTGCACCACCAAGAAAGCACTTGTCAATCAAACAGTGTGGGTAGTGACCTCATTAGGTGAAATTTCTTCTTCTTAAATTTTGGTGCTCATCCTTCCTTTTTCTGCTAAGTTGTGCTACACCTAGTCCCTTTTCTGTTAATTTCAAAGAATAACTTGAATTTTGAAAATAGTAATTTATTCATTTTTTATGCATTTTATTACATTCAAAATAAGTTAATTGAGCCTCTATGAACAATAGTGAGATATCATCAAAACAGGAAGTGAATTGCTCATAAACTAAACTTAAAGAGCCTTGGGTGTTTTTTCTGTCTGTATAGGACATGATTAATAAGTAAATACCACAATGTAGGATGGAGACTAGTTGAAATGCAGTATACTTTATGTATGTTACCAGAGAAATTGATGCACAAACTCTGTTTACAGCTTCTCAAGGGATTTTCTCACTATTTTACAATCTGAGTGTTGGTTAAATCTGAATTAGATAACATGTACTTTGAAAATGTCACTTTGGACTCTCAGATCTTATAATGGGTATAAAGGGTTAAATAAATGATATATACATAATTACTTTGTCAAAATTTAAAAAGACTTAAAATCAACCCATATTGAATTATTATTAGTCGAAGTGCTACTTGACTTCTACACCCCTGCTGAAACATTTCGCTGAGCTGCAGAGAGCCTTTCTTTGCTTGAGGCCAAAAGAACAGACACGAGGAGCAATGCCAGCAGTGCAAAAAATAAACCACAAATCAATATTAAAAAGATCAAATTTAGGAAGTACTGCATGTGCAGGAGACTCAGAGACAGCTCTTGCACAACAATGAAAATACTTACAGCTTTACGCAACACACAACTTTATAATTCAAACACAAGTGATAGATATGAGCCTAACGTTTAAAATGAAGCCACCATGGAATACTTGAATGTGTGATTGCGATCAATTTTGCAGACTCGTGCTAACTGCAGTGATTATGTAGGATCATTAACACATCCACAAATGGACGTAGTGATGAAGGAGACAGGCTGATTCTGTGACATCATAAGGTTCAGAATAAACAGAACTCTTAGACCTTCTTGAACCTGTAGAAAGCAGCAATCAGACAAACTGGGATTTCCTAAAACTGTGTAAAGTGCATAGTAGGGCTGTGCGTGTGTGCATGCTCTTTCGAGGACATTTTGGTCTTGTGAGGGCATTTTAGCTGGTCCTCACAAGTTCAAAGAGCATTTTCAGGGTTAAGACTAGGTTTTAGGGTTAGGGTTCAAATTAGGTTTTAGTTAGGGTTAGGATAACGTTTAGGGTTAGGCATTTAGTTGTGATGGACAGGGTTAGGGGTAAGGGGCTAGAGAATGCATTATATCAATGAGTGCCCTCACAAGTACAGTGAGAAAAGTGTTTGTGTGTGTGTATAGGGTACAGGTAATGGTCCAGCTCCAGGGACAGATGACCTCACTCCTGCAACCCTCTGGAGGGCAAATGAGCTCAGCTGCTGGCTGCAGTGGTTCTGATAGGCCTCTAGGTCTGTTTATCAGTGGAAAATTTAATCCTAATACTTTGTAACTTCCCCCTCCAACACACAAATAGGTATCAGGAACACAACCTACACCTGTAAGGAAATCACAGTCTGTGCAAGTACATGTTTTTTTTTTTTATTCTGCTGCCTTAGGCCAGACCAACCACACACGCAGACACTCACATGCACACGCTCACCTAAGGAGTACCATTTAAAACCTTATGAATACCAAACAGTTTCACACTGTGAATCTGTAGCACTTTCTTCATTCAGTGGAGTGTTTCGTCATAGTTTAGCTAATTTTCTTTTTTTTAAAGTATGAACTAAGTTTCATAACTCTGACCATGAACTTCATGTAACCTGATCATTGTCTATCTTATGTGACAGAGATACCTCACTATGGCAGTTTATCAAATATTTAAATTGGGTAATTCATAGATTTGTATCCATTAAAGCTACAGTATGCATATTACTTCAAATTATTTTTAAAATGAAGAAGAATGCCCTTCATGATTTCATGGTCTACTCTTTCAGCTTTGCGTTAAAAGGAAAAGAAAAAAAAAATCAAATCCTGAATGCTTGTTGCTTATGTTGGTTAGGTTTTAACTTTTTCTAAAGCTTCATTTTGGATATTTTTTGCTGCTTTTAGTCAGGTAATTAAATATACTACAAGTTTTATATGAATTGCTACGGCAAAAACCTAAGCACTTAATGCAGCTTGGGCAAACATCATAATTAGGGCTGCTATGTATTCATAGATGATTTTTTAATTAATCATTTGCTATCTCTAAAACATCAGAAAATAACATGGTAATCACAGAGCCTGCAGTGATGTATTTAAATTGCTTTTTTGTCCAATGGTTATGACTTACAACAGTCCAAAACGTAAAGATGCTCAAGTTACAATGATATAATACAGGAGAAAGCAGTAAAACCTCTAATTAGAGGAGCTGGAACCATTAAATATTTTGGCATTCATGCTTCATGAGCAATTAACTTAACTAATTTTCATCAAAACAAATAATCAAGGAAACAAAATCTATTATTGCACCACTACAACTGTATGTACTGATTTATGATTCATACAGCACTAAGATATTAGACTGTAAATTCAGTTGTGTGTCTATATGCACTAAGGATCAAAGGTATGAATTAGTAATTCTTACCCTGGATTTGAAGGCCAGAAGAATCTTGGGCAAGAAGAGGACAAAGCACTTCAGGCCAATGGTGAAGTACTTAAGGACAAAGTCAGTGATGCCCACAATCCAGATCAGATCGAAGAAGTCAAAGCTGTTGAGGTTGGGCTTTGCAAATATGAGGCTAGAAGAAAAAAAACATCATCTAGATCACTTGGATATGGGGGTCTAGTATTTTCACTCAGGATGGAGGAATTAAAAGCAACAGCGATGATTTTTTTTTTGCTATAAGAAACAATATGAAAACAAAATAATAAAATAAACACAAAATACTCACAGGACAAGACCAGACAACAATGTGATCACTCCCTAAAAGAAATGGAAGTACAAAATAAAATGGCTTACACAACACAAAATAAATGGAAAAAACCTACGTACATAAAGTAAATCCAAAACATAGGATGGCTTGTGAAGAAACACACACCTACTATAAATGGATACCTCCTTGTACACTACCTGTTGTGCAGCTCCTCATGACTGAATGTGTAGTAGATATAAACTATATTTCCTGCAAGGAACATTATAATCCACAGAGCGACAAATACCGATCGTTCCTCCTGGTAACAACAAAAGAGACATACTTTACAATAAATTTCAATACATCTAAAAATTGTAATTCAACACAATTTTCTGCTAATTTTATCTAAGACTTAAGTGTGTATTAGTTTGTGAACTGTGTAAGCTAACTCTGAATAACGTCAGATGTTGTTATTACTTTAAAAGTCTATAACAACGCAGCACTTAATATACTATAGTTGTTTACCCTTAATGACACTTGGTGCCTAAATGTGGAATTGGCATAAGCGAATGTGCTGGCCATCCCCACACACACAGCAATACCTGAAGAAGAGAGGCGCAACATCGTCACTACATCAGACCTTATACCTAATGACAGATACTGTTAGCAGCACTGCTACTCCACAATCTCGCGTACCTAGCTTATGTTGAAAGCAGACTTTAGCCAGCAGAATGAGGATGAAGGGGAAGCCCCTCTGCAGCCACATGACTACTGCCTTAAACTCAGACAGGGCTGGGGCTGGTGTTGACTGGTCTTCCTGTGTCTCCTCCCTGGAGCTATGCCTCTCTGAGCCAGCTGCCGTGGTGGCCTGCTGGAGCAAAGAGGAGGTCCTGTGCTGCAGGGGCTGGTGGTGGAAGTGGTGATGATGGTGGTGATGGTGGTGCTGAGGTGGCCGTGAGAGAAAAGGTCCGCCCTCTGTGCGGTGGGGGCCCCCTTCTTCTCTGGAGGATGCAGTCATCTGGATAAAAACTTCAGGTGGAGAGCCCAGGACTAAGCCAGCTGCCTGGAACTGGGCAGAGGAGACAGAGCCAGAGGGGACACCCACCAGGCCCGAGAAGATCTGCTGGGGTGAAGCAGGTGAGTCGGGCTTCAGGCAATCGAACACGCCACCTTCATCCAGGCTGCTCTCTGACCCCAGAGTTTGGCTTCGGCTCCTGAGGCAGGAAAAATGGGTGAATGAACGAAAAAATTATTAACCAGGAAGATGGCTCCTCTCTTTTTTATATCCTATTTAATATTTTCTTTAAATATGAAATAGTGTGTTGATATGTAATGTAAGAGAGGTTGTAAATTACACAAGTTTATGTCTCTGTATGAACAAGGAAGGGTAGTTTCTGCTTTCCAAGAACAACGACCTTTTGAGTGTTAAAATGCAATACTGGCATAAGTTTGGACAAGCCCATATCATTCTAAAACCAGGGGCATAACTAACAACCACTTCTCTTCAGTGATGGCTTTTCACAAGCTGACTTGCTCCCTTTCAGCGACAAGGATCCTAATGAGGTTTACCATTGATGCTGGGTGTTACGGCCTAGATCATGCACATCTAGAACTGGATGGCCAGAGCTCTGAGCAACAACCCCTTGTGACCTCGTCACACTGTATCTTACTTTATGATTTGGCCACATTGAATTCATGCTAAGAGGTAAAGACAAGACAGGGGGAGTGCACATACATTTGACAATATAGTAAATGAAGACTATTTATAAACAAAGGGCTTTCTAAGGCAGCTTTTGAGAGTTCATCTCACACCTTTCTGAGGGCATGCCATCCGTGTTGCTGCTGTGTCTCCTCTGCATGGCATAGCGCTCATCACCACATGGTCCAGCCCTGAAATTGCAAATCAACAATCTGAGGCACAGGGAGACTACCGGTTTACTGCTTATGTAGGCGTATTCAGTTATTCTGCTTTATTAGTCTTTTAATGAGTGAAACTGTAATAAGCTGTATATTAACGTAGACTACGTTACCTGAATTTGTTCAGTGTACTGGCCTTCAGCTTTTGTCATAGTTAGTGCACGGTTAGCTATGATAACGCTGCTGCTAAAGACGCTCAAGATGCTACGACTCTGACAGTCCAGCTCATGGCTAAAAAAACTTCCGGTATGACGTCAACCGGGCGCCCATCTACCAATCAGGGTCCTTCTTCCCACCAAACCACATCCGTGTTGGAAATTTGTTATGCTCACGGTGGATGTCACACAGGTTCCGTTAGATTTCGCTGGATAAACATTGCAGTTGCTGCTCGTTAGACGTAATGTTTGACAGTTCCGAATAGTCTTCTTCAAAAGATAGGAGAAACTGTTATAGTATACTTGCATTATCAATGTTTAGCTTGTCTAAGTCAGAAAGCTAATGCTAACATCAGCTAGCTAGCTGGCTAACAAAGCAGGCTTTTATGATGAAACACTTGGCTTCTGTGCTCCCTAAACAGTTTTTGACAGCATAATTAATATCGGCATATTTGTAAAGTGTTTGTTCTGCGTAAATGAGAATAAATTAAAGTAACAAGATGGGTTAGCTTGACTCTGAAAGTAAACGTCTTCAGTTGTCGGTAGTTCTGTACTCGTAGCTAGCGTTACGTTTGCAGTCGGATAACGTTAAAGCTAACTTAAGTTGTTATCTATTTGAGTCATCGACACATTTCGTTATATATCTGGTACATACATCAGACAGGGAATCGCATGAAAACCATGCTATGATGGTGCTGCGGCGGTTACTGAGAAAACGCTGGGTGCTGGGAGTAGTCTTCGGACTGTCTCTCATCTACTTTCTCACCAGCACACTCAAACAGGTACAGAGACTCACAATAAAGCAAATAGTAGCATATTCTACCCCGGAGGTGGGTCAGTTGGCAAAAGTACATAGTGAAATATATGAATGCATGTGCTGTGAAATCAAGTCAGTATATTGGTATGAACACCCTTGCCTTTAAGACAGCACCAATTCTCCTTGTTGCACAGTTTCTCAAGGTGCTTGCCACGTTGTCCCAGCACCTTGGAGAACATGCAACAATTCCTCTTTGCATTTTGTCTGTTTCATTATATTCTGTTTCTTGTTTTTGTTTTATTTTCTCCACCATGTTAAGTTAGGGGTTCTGTGGGGGCACTACCATGTAATTTGTTGCAGGACGCCTTGCTCTTGTTGTGGCTAGAGATAGTTTTTTTTATGACTGACTGGCTGTATGTTTGGGATCATTGTCATGTTGCAGAATGGGGGTGGACAGTCAAGCTAAAAGATCATATCATGATCTTTTTAATCATTGATAATCTACAATCTGAATTGTGATCTGTCTTCACAATTTGTAAATGTAGCCAATGGATTTGCCAAATCAGCATAACCAAATAGAAAGCTACTGTAAATCATTCTGTTGGCTTGTTGTTGTAACACACATCCATTATCACTATTATTAATACTTATAATGTGAAGTATGGAATGGGAATAGTACAGTGTAAAAATCTCTATGATTTACCTGAATTGAGAGATTGTGGCCATTTTTTAAAATAGATCACAATATGAGAGAGTCAGATTGCCCACCCTTACTGCAGAATGCATCTGTGACAGATCAGTTTACCTCATTACCTAATGTTATTGTGTGATGGATATGAATTTAAACATCTAAAGTGCCCAACACATTTCCAGTTTAACTACTGAGGAACCTTTTGTCGATTAAAATATCAACAGTATCCTCTAAACCCAATTTTACCCTAAAGGAGTTCTTGTCAGTTGCACTACTGCCCTCATTATCCTATTAACAACATATTAAAGGAACAGCTAGAAATGATACAGCTAAATGTAGTTTTTGAAAAATGTTTAATATAGGTGTGGGTAATAAACTGACTGTAGTGTTGCTGGCATTGTACAGACAGGTAGATATGTGGTGGTGCTTATTTCCAAACCTTTTATAACCAAACAAAACGATCAATCAAGCAACAACAAACAGATTAAGTTTCTTGTTTGTTTGTTTTTTTTGGTAAACCTAAAAATTTTCAGTTTACCATCCTAGATGACTAAAAACATTTTGAAAACATTGAGAAGAAGAAGTCGTTATAAGAATAATTTTTTGTTCACTGACTTATCAATTAATTGTCTAGTTGTTAGAACTGCGTTAAGTTGTTCTTTCATCACCTTCTCCTGTGTAAATTTTGCAGGAGGAGCGGACCATACGGGACCGCACACTTTTAGAGGTTAGAGATTCAGACCATCGCATCCCTTGGAAAGTCCGTTTCCACCTGGGTAACAGCAGCCGACAGATCACTCAGTGCAGAAACTCCATCCAGGGGAAGTCGCTGCTTACAGATGAACTTGGTGAGTGAAACAGACATTGCTCATCACCATACAGTGATAATAACATGACAGATCAATGGGACTGTTTTTTTTTAGCTTTTAATCAGTGTATCTGCTCATCTGTGTTAATGTTTTACAGGTTATGTCTGCGAGAGAAAAGACTTGCTGGTTAACGGCTGTTGTAACGTCAATGCTCCCAGCACAAGGCAGTACATTTGTAAAAGCTGCCTGGCCAATGGCTGCTGTAGCATCTACGAGTATTGTGTGTCTTGCTGCCTTCAGCCGGATAAGGTTATCTGTCACATCAGGGGTGTTGGGGAGCTTGGGATATTATTGTCATCAGAAATGTCTCAACTGTCAGCATGCATCTTGTGAGACTGCTGTGTGCATAGATTCTAATAAATGATGCTTAGATTCAAGAATTCAGACACTTTAAGTACCAACGTTGAATCTTGAAATTGGAATCTACACAGAGCAGTGATGTCATAGGGACAAAAAGTACAAATTGAACAGATGGAAATCTACATTTGAGTTTTTTTACACATGCTCTCTCTTATCTTTTTTAGCAACCTCTTCTTGAGCGCTTCCTGAATCGTGCAGCTGAAGGTTTCCAGAATCTCTTCACTGCGGTGGAGGATCATTTTGAGCTGTGTCTGGCCAAGTGTAGAACCTCTTCACAAGTACGTTGAGAGATGAGTGAAACTAAAAATGATCTCCTCTGCCAGACCAGCTCTCTTAACCTTCTAAAACTGATTATAATCTTACAGAAACAGTCTAAACAGAAACTATTTGGTTATTGTAATCATTCTGAAACATCATACATAAACAGTGAAAACAGTTGTCCCAGAGATTAGCAACCACACGTCTCACATATGTCTTAACAGTTAAACTCAATATTTGATTGTTACAGCCACATGGGAGATACAATCAACTTTCTTTAAAGCATCAGTATGACTCGTTGAAATAGTCTCATAAATATCCTGAACATTAAAATTCTGCCTGTTCTTGCTAAATATTATAATAAATATTATTTTTGTTATATTTTATATATGTTCACAGCCATGCTGCACTGCCTTACATTAATTGCCTACATAGCTCAGAAATAGTTTGTCTATTGTGGTTTGCTTTCAATATCACTGGGCGAGAGACGCTTCATGAACATTTTCTTTTAAAATATGTTTAATTTGTTCTTTCAGCAGAAAAAAATACATTTTAGTTCTAAGGAAAACAAAAAAATAAAATAAAAACTTTGAATGTATTACTTAATGTTTGTTTTTTTTTCTTCTCTCAATCAGAGTGTCCAACATGAGAACACCTACCGAAACCCTCAAGCAAAGTACTGCTATGGAGAGAGTCCTCCAGAGCTCCTTCCTGTATGAGCACTAACTCTTGTGTTTAGGAAGTACAGGAACAGTGGTGGGCCAGTAAAGTGTCCTGTTTGGACACCTAAGGGTGCTTAAAGAAGAAGAGCTCTACATCATAACTGCTGTCTTGGGCAGTTTTGTTATAATAGCAATGAGATGAAGACGTCCAAGACCAACCTCAAAAACAGACAAATTCTGTATGTGATTTGATTATTTACACTTCATAAGTGCATAGAACGCTTCATACAATCATCCATGATGATCATCAGGTCTACATAGCAGGCAGCTCATCCATCAGGATTAGCTTCAAACCAGTTCATGACATAAAATAGGTTTCATTTTAAAAGACTGTAACATCTGTTGTGTTCTGTTATGTTTTGTTGGATATTTCACAACAGCAAAGAATGTGTCATTACGTCTGTGTATAGTGCATGCATATGAAACAGCTATTTAATAAAGGTGACTGTGAAACAGAATTAGTTAAAATTTGTGCCTTTTATGATTTGTGCGGTTCAGAATATCTTTAATAGTATCTTTGATATGTTCATCAACTGTTGCATTGCTGTCTTAAAGAGCAATTCAACAGCATGGTTATCCAAAACAACTGTGATATGTTGGCTAAAAATTTTAAGCTATAGATGATTCTAGGAAAACCATATGGTCAATCCCAGCATTCAGAAGTTTTGTTAAATAAAAATACAGTTGAGTCTGACAAAGTCAAATGATAAAAAAAAAACTTACTCAGAACAAAACTTAGACAATTAATTGCTCAGTTAATATGAGGCGGAGAAGGCACACATTCATCTTTGTTACGGTGTTAATCTCTTGGATTGCTTTGATGGGAGTCTGACAGAATTATCTACCTTATTGCGCACTGTCCATCTGTCCACAAATTTCACTGTGGAATACAGTGATTAGAGTCCAAACTGGTAAATCGTTTAGGTGATTCTTATCAGCCTCTTTTTCCACCTCAGGCAGTGTAGCCTGCTCACAGGGGATTGATGGCCAGAGCAGAACAATTAATCATGGTGACGGTTGAAAAAACAAACTGTCGTAATTACCAAATGTACTAGGCTGCCCTTTTATTTGCCGTGTTGGCAAGTTGATTAATTACTGTCTCACAGGACAATGACAATTAATTGCAAATTATCATATTTAATTGAACAAAGGGATTTCTGATATAGTACATACTGTACAGGAGTAGTTTGTTAGCTATAGTCACTTATTCCTGAAAATAAAATAACACTCATGTCTGTAAAGTAGCCAGCAGCCGGTTATCTTAGCTTAGCTTAGCATAATGGAAACAGGAAGCAGCAACAAGTCTCTGTCCAGATGTAACGTTTGCCAAGATATATCTTATCTGTTAAGTCAAAGAAACAGTTTGACTTGAGTTTGGTTTTACAGTTCAACAAAAATGAAGTAATTAATGAGCCTGATTTAGTGAGACTTGGATTTCTTTGCTAATTTCTGGTCTTTATGTTAAGCTTGCAAATGTTAAGCTAATTAGCTACTTGCATATGTGCAGATAAAAGAATAATAATAATAATAATTCATGTACACATGAGAGAGAGATTAATCTCCTCAGCCAACTTTCAGCAAAAAGGTGATTTTTTTAGGCTACTTCCCGATGTATCACACTAATCCTTATAACATTTGGGAAAAAGGCTAAAAAAAACTCTGATTAAATTGTAAATAATTACCAGTCACATTAAATTCTTGCAGTTTTTCAAACTGTAAGTGGATATCAACATGCTGTATACATGACAAATTATAGCCAAATTATAAATTGAGATTGGCTGGTTAAAACCTACAGGAGGTATCCACTCCCCTCCAAGTATGTCAGATGCTCTGGCTGAGTAACTTTGTTATGTTTCCCTTTCACCTTTGAAATGCGAACCCCAAACTTATTCTCTAGCCAGTCCAGGTAGTCCCTGGCTGTCTTCAACAGAGTGTGACTCCACTGCTTCCTCTCAAATACATGAGTTGGCATTGTGGGCAGGGATGGCTGTGAGGAGCACTCCCCTCCAAGAACACTCCTCAGACACAGTGCCAGCATGTTGATCCCCGAGATGGTGTCTTTGAGTTTCTTGTGAAGTGAAACATCTTCTGGATTCAGGTTGCTGCTCTGGTCCTCAAGGATTTTTCCAAGGCCTTGAGCCATGAAGCTGAGGCTGCACTGAACTTTTGACCCATTGATAGGAGATTTCTGGTGAACATTCAGTTCAGGGAAGCCTGGGGACCAAGTGCCAAGGTGCTTCCCATTGGCATCATCCTGAAGAGAAGAAAGAACAGTTTTTTTTCTTACTCATCACATATAATATCAAAGCTGGAATCTCACTATTATAAAAAATAATGTCTACAACTGTCTGCTGAGTGACACCAGACATCTAAGCAAGGATCTACACTACAGCCCCACAAATGCATGTAGATGCAGTAAGTGAAGTGGTTTTAAAATTAATTCTTAGTGGTGCATGTCAATGTGCCAACAAAAACAAAGCACTGAATAAAGACAAATTTTCTTACTAATAGCCTACCACCTTACTATTCTTATAGTACAGTGTATGAAATAGATTCTAACAAGCCACAGTTACTGATCTTGCAATTAAATCGAAAAATGCCAAAACCCTTTTTTAGTGATATTCTGCTATTCAATAGATGCTAATCTTGTGCACATCCATCTATCATGGTGCTAAACTAGAGTAGCAGTAGCGTTATACAGTAGGAAAAAATCCACAAGGGATGAACAATGAACAATGAACATGATGTAAACATCTACCATGTGCACTACAAATTCTACTAGTGTATAATATCTTTATATTGTAATGACACTTCTTCCACTGCTGCCTCAATGTCTGCAAATACTTGACAGCTTATCCACTGAAACTGCAAATGAAAAATTCCAAATATGAGGACTGTAGCTGTGATACATACACTGTAGAGACAGACATTACTATATGTTACTTACAAAACTTATCAAGCTCATTTCAACAAGGGTGTTGGTGAGGGCTGTCAGCTCTTTTGGTCGGCATGAAACGCCAGCTGCATGCTTCTTTGGTGTGCGTCCTGCATCCGAACATGGCAACAGAATCACCACGCAAGCGCACATTTTCAGAAAACCTGCAAATGTAAATGGACAATCACAACTTTTGAAACGCTCACAGAAACGGGAAAGTTTTGAAAGAATTGTGCTTTTCTCTTTGATTAATGAGCGACGAAATTAAACTGCGATGCATACTGTACCTGCTCTATATTTCATTCTGACTCTGCACAAGTTTTCAAATATGACAAGACCAGATTCATATAGTCATCTGAATTACACACGATCATCTTTATATTTGTGCACCTCTCAAAGGAGGCGCATGTGAGACAGATAAACCTCTCCTATCTGTAAAGTTATATCCTTTTGATGAAAAAAAGTGAAGCGGAAAAACCCAATCTTGATTTCATTTGACAGGTCAGCACCTTGCATAGTATTCTTGTCATTTCCACTAAAAGAAAGGAAATAACTGATGAACACGATGTGTGTCCATAGAATGGAAGTAAAATGAAAATTGTATTACATTTTTCATGTGTTTATGTTCATGTTTGAATTCAGTTTTACGTTTTTCCTTTTATCCCTGGCTGTTATTTATCTTGCATCATCTACAAACCACAGTGAATTTACATTTTGTGTCAGAATTTACTTCTAGAGGACCCAACATCACAGTGCACAACAAACAACCACCTCATCTTGACATCATTTCTAGTGAAACATTTTCTCTGACAAACAACATAGTTTACATCAGTTGCAATGACCTATTTCTGCTTAATGATTGAGTCATTCCTTCTCTGATCTCTCTCACATATTGCATAGATAACGCTCTAACCACAACTCGACAAAATCCTTTCATGTCATCCTGGTACAACTTTTTTTTTTTTAACTGGGGATTAGTCTCAGATATTACCTTTGACCTTTGAAGCAGTTTAAATCTTTGCATGAATATTGAATCAAAGTTTAACTTTTATTTTTGAAATAAAAAGCAGACTGATACAGAATCGGACTTTTATTAGGTTTTGTTGGAGCACTCTTAATGAGTGTTACCTTAATCCTGTTCACTTTAAAATATCTTGTTTCATTTAGCACATTTCAACATATTTATGCATATTATAATTTATGTAAATACATAAAAATTATGTAGTTGGCAGTACTGTATTAAAAACCTTAAAGATACTGAAGTAGCAGATCTGTACACAGATGTTTGTGCAAAAAGGGTATCATTTAGTAACAAAAATATGAATAAAACAGACATAATGTATATTAAAATTCATAAATAAAAAGAGAAGAGAAGCGTGAGTTAAGCAGATACATCTCACCATACAAATATATAAACAAAACATAGATCTCATTAATTAATTAATGCTGATATCACAAATTATGTGACACACACAGTGTGCACCAACCATAAGAGAATATCATTTGCTGCACAATAGTTCTTAATGATGACATAAACATTATAATAAGTATAATAAATATCATAATATATCTAATAAATAATAAGAAGCAAAAATAAAAGGACACAACTTGCGATATATGTTACTATAACATTAACATTAAATAAAAAATGAACACTGGACAAACATATCTGATATACCCAAAAACAACTCAATATTCAACAGTTCATATTGATGCAGAAAACAGAGGGTGACACACAATGTTTTCATGTATTAAAAACATTGAAAATATTGCTTTTGAGTAAGTGCTACATTGTATAAATAATGTGGTTTAGGTGGTTTATTAAAACCAGTAAGGTCTTAATAATTCTCTTCAACACTTTTAAGGTAATAAATAGACATTCAATAAATATATAAATAATCCTACAGTAATCTATTTTACATCACAACATGTTAAACGTGTATTCATTTTACATTTTAAACATAAAACACACATACATACAAACATGATAGAAGTACATACATTAAATGACACATCATGCTTGGCAGCAGGGTACTGTGGCAGTTTGCATGACCCGGGTTCCCACTGGCTGGCAAGTTGCCTTTCTGTGTGGAGTTTGTATGATCTCCTTGTGCCCGTGTGGGTTTTCTCTGATTATTCCAGCTTCCTCCCACGATCCAAAGACGTGCAGTTTTCTTTAATTGGTGACTCTAAATTGTCCATAGGTGTGGGTGTGGGTTATGTAGGTTAAGTGTCAGTGTTATGGTTGTCCATCTCTTTATGTCAGCTCTGTGATAAGACTGGCAACCTGTCCAGGGTGTACCCTGCTTCACACCCAGGGACAGCAGGGAATGGCTCCAGGACCACCGTGACGCGTAACAGGAAAAGCAGTTGATATTAAGAATGGATGGACAGCACAGCTTTTACACTGGCTGGAGACATAAGTTATGGTTGCTGAGGAAAATGGAACAAAGACTTATGTAACTCTGATTTTTCTTATCAAATCAATGATTAATTAAATAATGCTAAGCATGACAATAAATCTAAATAATCTAAATAAGAAATCTCGCCCAGGACCCTTAGAAGACATTATATTTACTGCTGCAGCAGATTATTGGTGGTTAAACCAATACATATGTGTAAAAGCCTTCAATCCCTGCTGCCACACATGTTCTTTGTCTCCTCAAGCACCAATAGCACTTCTTGAAGCCATTCCTTTAGTCTGACAATGACACCCCACCCATATACTTTTTTCTGAAAGTCGTGATCATGGGACAACTGCAGTGGGGCTGGCGTTGGTGGCAGAGAGAGGTCAGGGTATATGGTTGTGATAATATGCTTTATACTATCTAAATGGAGGGCTAGTCTGACCTTCAGTTGTGGCAGGAACTCCATACGTTGGTTGTTCCAAAGGTTATTCTGAAATTGTTCTACTTTTAAAATGTGCAAATAAAAAAGCACATTCTTCATGTAGATGTTCTGCAGCTTCTCACATATGCTGACACCAGGTATTGTGGAATCAGGAACATCATCTGGAACTGAACCATTCTTGGTTCCATGAAAATGTATCTGTAAGAAAAAAAAGTGGTGTGAGGGTTATTTTATTTTATTCAAACAAGACTACAATTACAGGTACTTCTGTGTCAATGGGGATAAAAGGTCAACCACTATCATGCATTGTTTTTAAATGAGCTACAGTATGTTAATACAATTTTCTTTTTATAAATGATCACAAGACATGAGGTGAGTTGGGATGAAATAGCTGAAATTTGCCACACGTAGAATTCAAGTTCACACATTGGACATTTTAAGTCTAAGGTGGAATCCATCTTAAGCAGATCTTTCATATAAAAATGAAGTAGCTCAACATACTGTGTATTCCTGATTCTACACTTCCCAGTTGCCGCTCAGTGTGTTAAAATTGTGTAATCACTATTCAATAAAGTCATTCCTGTGCTAGATTTACTCACTTATTTAAGTCTGGCAGTTCACTGTTCACTCTCCAGTCAGAACTGCTTTCAGCTAGTTTCAACTTCTTTATACCCAAATTTTCCGTCAGCTAAGTGACATTCAAGTGAACAAACATTTTGTGCAAGCTACGGAAACTCTTCTAAATGCAAAATGTTCCTATTAGCCAGGTGTTGCATATTGTGCCTGCAAAACATGCAATAAGTAGTGCAGGAAATATATGTTAACTAGAAAAATGACTACATGATAGAGTAACTTTGTAGTACTTACGTCTACATATTCTTCCAATAGTTGACTTGCTTCATATCCTACTAGCTCTGTAAGAGACTTAGTTCTGTCTAAGTCATGACAGCCAGTTTGAGTTGGAGCAGAAAACACTAGGTTCCTCTGGACGTCCAGGAGCATGAAGGTGAGTACTAAGAGAAGATCGGATGGAGCGAAAATATCTTTTATTAGGATGGAAGCAATTAGGAATTGATCAAATCTAAACTTGCATCACTTATCGATCTCAAGCTGTCAGCAGTACCTGTGTCGCCTTAGCTTATGTTCTAAACCTCACAAGAGGTCACAAGACAAATATGGCTGTATAACTTGTTTGTAGCCACCTGATCTGTACTAGACACCTGATTTGTTCTATGTATGTGTGAAATGCCACTGGTTAAGGTTAGTGCAAGATCATTGGGTGAGGGGATAACACACTTTCGTAAGCTACTTCTTACTTGCACAAGTGTAGAACAAATTGAGTGAGGGGTGTGCATTGAGTAGTGACAGGGTTTCTTGATGATTTAAAGAAAAATCACGAAACAATCTTTTGTTTTTCAAATTTTCAATCTTTGCCCTTTTCCTAAGAGTTACTATATAATTTCATGTTTAAGAATAAAATCTGTTTAAGTGGCCTCAAACCAAGAATGTTGTGAACTATGCCTTATAATAATGGTGAGAGCTTGATGCTTGTAAGCACATTAATTTGTCAAGTAGTCATGAGAACTCCTTCTCTATTTCAATAGTGAAAGTGGAAATCATCTAACACCACAGGAAGTTCTTCAGTAAATAAACCCTTAGACAAGGCAAAATTTGAAGAAGTAGTTTACTTTCAAAGGTAGGACAGGTGTACCTCCTAGTGTAAGAGTTACGCCTGAGAAATTATATAGAAATTCAATATACAGTGGGGGAGGACCATTCCCCTGGCATTCAGATATATGCTACAGTGTAGGCACATTCATCTGTGCTAAACAAACAGCAAATGTATGTCTGTACAAACGTTTGCTTATAAACTAAATCATATTTATATAATGTTAAATTTGTTTTGTCCCTGTATATGGTTACAACTTATTGGACATTTAAGTGACTGTAAGTGGCTAAGTACTAAACTGCATTATCAGATGTCTCAAATAACAATGTAGTTATGACATTTAAAAAAATGAAATAAATAAATATTGTAACGATATTTACCATAGTGCCTTAGAAGTCCTCTGAGTTTATGATCCATAGTGACAGAGGTATCTGATTTGCTTAATGATAAGCAGTTGTTGACCAAAAGTTGCAACTTTGTAAAATACTTCAGACTGGTAAATGGGTGTATATATGCAGTATTTATAGCAGTCATCTCCACCCACCTACTTACACATACTTCCATGCAACCTGTCACACTACAAGGAATGACAAACTTCCATGATGACATTTTTTTTTCTCAAAAATCACTCATGTTATGACAGAGAGCTACTTGTCTTAGCTTATGAGGTGTGACTTAAATATTTCACCTACTCCTCAGATGACAATGTGCAGACAGGGTTCACAAACTCTCAAACAAAAAGTTACAACACGTAAAATACACCATCATCAACACATTGTATATTGTCTGTATTGGATCTTTGAGAATAAAATAAATATGACAGAGAAATGGAGCAAAATCAATGCAATCTCTCCTCTAATTCAGTGTGTCCCAACATGGAGATTTCGACACTTTAACAGTTACTGATATGTTGTTGAAACCCTCCTCTAGTTTTTTTTTTTTACATTTTTCTAAGTTCTGTTTATATATACTGCTACAAAATTATTTGTATGGCTTTTCTCTTTTTAATTATCAGTTATCAAATCATAATTTGTCAACTGAATGTGTCAGAACATGAAAAAGTAAATTTCAGTTCAATACCATCACATACACCGCCACTCCTGCATGAGCTGTACTTTCCACCTCCTGATCATGATTTTAATCATTTCCACTTGTTTGCAGACAATAAAATTTGAGATGTCAGGGCACAAAATCAGCACCCTATATTGCCACCTACAGTTATCTGCTAGGTCACACCGTGCTAGTTCTGTCTCTTATCTACGGATATATTTGTGAAACCATCCTCATCCTCCAACGATTTGCCAACATTTCTGTTTAAAAAAAAATCTCGTGTCTGTCGCTTCTGGTGTATTTAATTAATATCTGCCATTTCAATAAATAAATAAATACATAAGATCAGCTCAAAACTGCCTTTTGCACATAAACACTGCTGACACGTCGTCATTGTTTCTTTCCTCTTACCTCTCCTACCATTTGAGTAAACAGGAACCCCTTTGTAAAGTAGCTCCATCCTGGGATGGAGATTACTTCTTATGTTTTTACAGGGCTTTTTATTACATCCTCAGTTCTCACACACAGCTGTGACTGAGTGATGATTAATATACAGTATTTTAAGAAATAATTTGCCTGTCACGGGTTACGATGAATCATTTGTTCAGACTGCCTTCATTTTAAAATAAGATCGTGCTACGAAGTCAACAAGGTGTACCTACTTTTAATACTCTTTATTGAATGAAGCAGCACAAAAATTACAAATGTTAACAGTATAATTTTACTTCAAATTGTACAAAAAGTGTACCAAAGAAAACATCTAAGTGATATTAGCTAAAGTTTACTGTGCAAATAACAAAAAAATAAGACCTAGTGTTACTGACCTTGAGTAATGCTATAGTTAATATATGCTGATGTCTCTAAAATAAAATAACACTGACCAAGCCTCCTGTCCTGTTTGACAAGATTTGTAGTAGTATTAATATATAAGAAATACCTGCATATTCTTCTCAGAATGAAATGAGAGAGCCTTGTTGTCAAAAACAAAACTGTCAGTTTACTTTTGCATGAAAATTATTGTAAGATCAACTACATTGCATTTCCACCCAAACAGACACATGACATTATGATATAAACACTGCTGGAAGACTAAGATGTGTGGTCATAGGAGTAGTAGTGAAAAGTATGTGTGTTATGAACAATTTGTGCATTCTGATGTGCATGTAGCCCTCTTGGAGCTCTGTGCATCCTGTCTTGAAAAGGTAGAACAAGAAGCCTCAAGAATCTGTATGAATACACCACAAAGAAAGCGTTTCTGGTGTTCATGGCGAGTTCGTAGTAGTTAATACTGCTAGTCTAGGCACCGAGTTAGGCTCCTTTCCTGATGGCCTGCCACCGCTGGCCAGTGGAGCTGGAGTGAGGCGGGTCATATTGAGTCAGGAACATCTGGCTCAGGATGGACTTCAGAAATCAGCTAGTGGCCGGTTCTTTCCTCTGATGCTGGAGCATGTTGGTCACACTCACTATGTCCTCTTCAGGAACCTGAAAAAGAAAGTTGAAGCGGTATTTGCAGATTTTTTTCTTAGGAGAACAAGCTGTAAACTCAATGCTGACTTATAACCACCAGTTGATACAGTGAGCAAGTTAATTTATACATCCAGCAGATGTGGAACACCACTAGCAATCAGGTGGAATTTCTAACCACCCAGTTAGTTTTTTTGTGTGATTGTGCTACAAAAATTGTTTGTGCTAGAACTGAATGTGATTTTTTTCATCTCATTGCACACAGCAACATCATTTTATGTGCATGCAAATACATCTCTCATATTCAGCAGTTCCCATGATATCACTGGCAATATTTGAAACTTCTTTTTCAATGATTCAGACTGAATCACTGAAATATGAGCCAGACCAGTGACCTCCCATCATCCCATACGCACAAGTTCTAATGACGGAGATTTGTTCAGTTCCATGTTAGGAAATGTCCTCAACCAATTCTGTTATTGCGACTGCTCAATCAAGAGCTTTACTTTCCAAATGACTTCCACCTTTTTCATTCTTCCTCTTTACAAACACTTTGCTGTGCCCATTTTTTCTCAACCAAATTATATGAATAAATATCTCAATGACTGCAATTGAAAAGATTATTTATTGTATATCTATAAACTTTTCAACATGCACATAATGCGGTTCCACAGCAGAAGTCTACAAGTGGAAATCACTTGCGTCACAGCTAGTTTAACGGTGAAATGTGCTAGTATTAGACCACACGTTGGGTTCCGGTAATTAAAGAATTCCATGACTGTGACAGTGCAATGACTTTTATGACTAAGACATTTTATTGTTATTATGTTAAGCTTACTGACATAATAATGAAAATGACAGTTGCGTAAAACAGTCGGAGTGTAATAACAGGTGAATGCATGTGGGCTATGGAATAATTTATGACGAATCTCACCTTTATTTAACCTTCGTTTTGTTCACATTTGGTGACTAGGCCGGTTAACCAGCCCAAATATCTCAGACTAAAAAGCTGCATGAATAAATGTTAGACACAGAATATATATTTATATATTTGTGGACAGCTGTGTATCAAGACGTAGAGCAGTCACTAATCGTAGGGTTGGTGGTTTGATCTGGCTTCTCCTTTCAGGAACCCCAAGTTGCCCTCAGTGGGTCGGGCCAGCTGTATGGAAGATCTGCCCTTTGTGTGCGTGGGTGCATGAATGGGTGAATGAGAAGCCATGTAAAACTGCTTTAAGTACCGATAAGGTCAAAAAGTGCTTTATAAGTGCATTTTTTACTGTACATTATTGCCTAAATAGTAAAAATTTAACCAGTCCACTGAAACCAACATGTGTGACTGATCAGTTGAAAAGATGACTCTTCTCCACTCTCAGTTGACGCCACAAGGATGCATATAAACAATTCATACATCAGTGATACAGGAGGGAAATTTGATTACTCAGATTCACTCACAGACAGACGTCCTGTGATAAGCTTCTGGGTAACGGTAAAGAAATGAGCCAGATAAAATGTTTCTTGGTAATTCTCAAGATAGTAGAGGTGGCAGGAGCTGCTGACTAAGGTGAGAGAGACACACAGATGCATTCAGCATAACCACCGCATGGTAAGTTGGTAAAACAAAACTGACAAATCAGGAAACCACGCAACAACTGTGGAGTATCAGCATCATATAAGGAGTAAATTGCAAATTTATACACACACACCACAGAACATTATTTTACATACATTACAAGAGTGATGGCATGAAAACAAATAAATCTTTGCAATACTATATTAAAGTCCTTCAGCCTTTTATCACACATCTCTCTGCACAAATGCAATCATACAAATTTATGAGACAACCTTATAACCTTTGATTGTGTTTCTGGCAGTACCTGATGGGGCTGAAAATGCGGGCACCCACGGTTTCTTAAATTAAATACGAAATACACTGCAGGAAAGACAATTAAAAAGTAAAAAATATCCTTGTTCCTGCAATATAAGGAAGTCTTATTTTCTTTCTAAGATATAACTTTGTCTTGAAAAGATATGTCAGCTAATATTGAGCAAAATCTAACCAGTAACAAGCTACAACAATGGTTTGCATAACAACAGAGCAGAGGAACAAGATTGTTTTCCTTATTCTAAGAGTAACAGCACTTACACAACTCCTCAATTTAAGAATTCTATGATTTTTGTTCATCTATTGTCATCATGTGCGAGTGCTGACAGACTGTTAGAGAACAGAACCTGCTGCTTCATTTTTCACATTATTTCTATTAAGACAACTGTGGTCTGTTCTGCACAACACACACACACACACACACACACACACACACACCTGATGACTGTGATGCAAAAAGCTTAACAGGACTCCATGTGAAAAATGTATACAATATTATAGTCTACATACACTATACGCATTTCAACCTCGTTATAACGCGCTTCTGCCAGCTGAGTGAGAAAGAGAGAGTGAGAGAGAAAAAGAGAAAGTAGTTTCTAACACCGCAGTGGTTTTCAGTGAACTAATCAACATTGCTCTGTGCCTGCTGAACAGGTCAGCAACAGTTATCATGTTTGCCACAGATATAAAATAACCAGCTAGTTTGCAAATGTTTGCTGCTGATGCAATGTAGTTCTGCTGATTCTGTGAGCTCTTACTGTCGTGTGGTCACAGCCAACTTTTTTTACTTTATATTCTGTTGTTTTATGCTCATGTGGTATTTGGTTTGACCACAGAGTTTATGTCACTGTGAATTACTTGGATGAATTGGGCAGTTGATCCAAGTACTTTTATAATTCCTTTGATAGTGCAAATTCATCAATTTTGGAGGGGTGGCTTCACAACTGTAAGTGAAGGGGGTGATGGATTCCTGTAGATGCTAACACAATGCAACATAACAAGGTAGAAGTTGGGTATTATAATAATTATTTAATTGTTAAAGCAAATGTTAGTCTTAAAATACTTAAGTTATTTTTCTTAAAATTCTTTAAGCAGATGATCAAAACAAGTTGCTACAAGAAATTTTATCTTAAGACTGGCTTAATTAACTGGGTTTTCATCGCTTGTAATAAGCAAAAAGTGCTTAATTTTTTTAAGTTTTAATATCTATTATGGTCAGGGGCTAGACTTTTATGCTAGTTTTAGGTTTCTCTGCCCAGCATTCTAAACAAATAAATTGATGTATGGGAAACAACTGAATTAAAGCGACGTGAAAATTATAAAATGCTTTATCTTCATATATATATTTTTTCATTAGATGATTTTATCAGAGTAAAAAAAAAAAAAAAAAAAAAAAAATCCACACACTGAACATAAAATAATTGGACTATCAGGTTGCAACCATTTTACAACCACTTTGGGCAAATTTGTGCATTACCAGATTTTTAAATATATACTTAATGTATTCATGTTCAACACTTATCAGGACTATGTCAGATTTTTCAAATTTACAGACAGACAATCTAATGTCACTACAAACACCCTCAAAATGAGCTGCAATCACCTGATTTAATCATTCATCTAGCATAAACCCCACAGGAATGCTGTCTTTATCTGCCTCCATCTCCCACATGAGATGGGGACACCACAGCCAAACCTTACGTCTTTAAACATGTGAGCTAAGTTTAACACATTTTTGAGTATTGAATTATGCATTCGGTTTCAATATTTGGCCTCCATGACAGCAGTGGTGGTGGAACTAATGATAGGAAGGTGTTAAGACTCACCAGTGCGTGGTCGAAACTGAAGGTGCTTATGTAATAGGCAGAGATGTCACTGTCAGCAAGAGGCTGAGATATTTGGGCAACAATCCCACACTCATCTAGAAAAGACAGAGTGACAGTTGTTATTAAAATCAAATGTTAAATCTTTGATTACATGTTAGTGTAAACTAGATTTCCAGATGTTGCCTGCCTGTCTGTTTACTACTTTAAAAAGTCAGCATGCAATTAAAACGTTCTGTTTAATTTATCTGCTAAAATACAGTGGAAAAAATTACATCTTTAAAGACAAGATTAGAATGATATCATAGACAAATGTTTTCTCTAAACCGACGCACTGAGGAATTATGATTCAAATTATTATTATAATTTCACAGAACCCTTCAGTCACATGTTACAGAGCTTGAGATTTCTGTTGTGATTGAGCACCAGTCAGAGACAAATATCACCTGATCAATCTTGGCAGGGAAAGCAGATGGAAGTGTAACATACAGTAGGACTGACACATTCGAAACTGTTTACAAAGCAATGTGCTGAATTTTATTTATTCAAAAGGATGTGGCCTTACCAAAGCCCAGCGGTTGCCCCCCTATACGGACCATTCTCCATAGCTCACCAGAGGAGCTGGTGAAGAGAAGATCAGCAGGAAACCTATGGCACAAAGATCAAGCAATGATTTCTACCACACAACTGAACTGAGCAGGAAAGAGTGGGCTGACTTCTTACACTCTACCCTTTAATTCATCTTCTGTTCTCATGTTCTCTCAGCTTTCACACACAGCTTATATATTAAAATGTAGAAAGACTTTTCCTCTTTCAGAAAAATGTTTCTCTCATTTGATAATAGCTCACTGGCTTGTCCAGACTGAGAGTGATGAGTTTCTCATTGAGTCCCATTGTTAGAAAGTTGCACAATTTTGTGTCCAAACCGCAGAAGAAGCCTATATTTAATTTGTGACCAGATCTTGCTTCATGGAGTCTTTAGCAAGTGTGTTTTATAACTACTTCTGTCTAATGACTCAGTATGTTAATTAGTCAAAGGTTACAGGTGTTTTGAACTGTCTCTCTTCCATTTAACTGATAATAAATTGAACCTCACTAACACACAATCACAGACCGTCTCCATACTCAGTGTCTTCAAAATAAAATTGCTGATGAATGACATACAATACTTGACTTTTATATTACTGTCAGAGCATCCACTTAATTCATAGGTCCTCTTAAAGTCCAGACCTTATATAAACTTAAAAATCATTTAGCTATCAACATGATCAGCTCCACTTATGCTCCCATTAAATTTATTTTCTACTTCTACAGTATTTAGCTTTATTCTTCAATTTCTTTTTATAATGAAAGCGAGTGGACAGAAATTTGAAATCCTCTTTAGCATTCTCCACTTTGAGGTTTGACTGCTTCTGCATACTTTCAGTTTTCAGTAACAGCAACAGTAGCAGTCGTCTTTCTATTCGAACACAACTTTTTCCAGAGAACACAGCTGCGGCATTTTCAGCAATGCTTGAGAAACATCAGTTCATATTATTAAATACTGTGTAGTATTGTCAAACACCATACGCAAAAATATCTTTCCATTATCTTTATTAATCCAAAACACCTCTCGCTCCTCTTGCTGACTGTGGAAATTACTAAATGAATCAACAGGATGCTGTTTTCTTCTTCGTGCTGCTACACTGCCTGTGCTACCGCGGTGTTTTAACAAAGCAGAACTAAGAGTCTGTACCGTCTCTGAGCCTCAGTGTCCATCACTAGTGAGATGTAACCATCGATAAGGGAGAAGGAGAAGAACTTGATACAGTCCTGGCTGGAAGATGACTGTGTGTCTTCTTTAGGACTGGAGAGGAAGAAACAAATTCAACAAGACAGCAGAAAGGCAAAGCTGGTCAATTTGTATATTGTAATAACATATTAAATAACTCATACATTGAAATAATTCTCAAGCACAGGGTAAAAAGTGAGTCCTAAAGAGACTTGTTGGTTTTAGAGGAGTATATATTGAATATAGTGTATAATCAGTGTGTGCTTATGATGTGTAGGAAAATATCTCTCAGTCAAACAGAACTCATTTTTAAATTTTATTTTAATCTAGGTGAACTTTTTGTTTTTCTACCTCACAGATTGCAAAATGTAAAAATTTTGATCAAGAACAATAGAAAGAAGACGAAGAAATGAAGAATGTATGAAAATTTTGCCTTTTGTATCATTTCGCCTGGACGATGATCCTTTGTTAACAGTATCTGGGTTTCACAAGTAAGTCTCCAAAATCACTGATGTGAAATTATTATCCATGAGAACATCTGTCATAAGGGCTTCGCGGCAGCCAGCTGACGTCTATTTTGCATCATGTGCTGCCACCTCATGTTCTAGACAGGTACTGACGAAGCATCTCACCTGCTGGAATAGAAGAGGACATCAATGAGCGTGGTGGCGATGGACGGCAGTGTGTCCGGGTCCAGAGACATAACACAGAACTGGTTCTTCGGGATCAGTACTGGGTGAACTGTAGGTTGGATGGCTGGAAGAACAAGGACAGTAGTTTGTAGACTACAGCTTTTCAAATTAAATGGTACACGGTGTACAAATGATCTAAAACTATCTTTTCTTACATTTATTTTACATTCATAGAGATCCCTCTGTTGTCTAACATTTTCTTTATATTTGCGTCAAATGCATAACCCATATTCAAACTCATAAGAGGTAAAATGACAGAGGAGTCGTAGTTCTTTCAAACATTTGGAATGAAAGAGAAAGCTTGAAACTGCCAAATGTCTGTATTTTTTCAGAGTAGATATACTATTTGATTTTAATCAGTGTATTTCCTGGCATTTTAACTTACTAAACTGTATCACAAATTAGGTTCTAATGAAGCACATTTAGCGATTACATTTTATTACAAGCCCAAACAACAAATCCATGTTTCATAGTTTCATTCATCCCTGTTCACCTGGGTTCAGTTAGTATTGTTTTACCACATACTTACCAGTAATCCGACTCTCTCCATTAGCTTTTCTCAACATTTTATTTGATCTTCTCCTTCAGTCTTAAGAGTAATGAAATTAGTCTGCAAAAAATTACGTAACCGGTAGGTGAACACTTTATAAAGTAGTCTGATAAGTGTGACAAGATTAAACCATTGCTCATTAGTCCCTTTAAGAACCTGACATTTATTAGTATTGAAAATCTGTAAATCTAGTTTATAAAAGTAGATTTGGAGACTTAAAAATTGCCTGTGGAGTTGAACTTTTTTTTTATCAGTTAAGTGCCTGTTTTTTTCTTTTGTGTGTGCACAATGTACATTTAATATCACTAATGGGGAAAGAAAACACATTAAATAGGTTCATTTGACTTCAGAGATACATTTCCTTATGGTGTGGGACTCATGGAGTACATTCAGTTTTGAACTGAATTCTAAATAAAAAAAGATTCTAAACAATGATTCATTGTTGGATCAATCAATAATCTCTGCAACAAGCATGATATAATGTCTATACCTCCACAAGACAAAGGCAATTAGCAAGTAAAGTAAGATAAGTAAGATAACTCTTCATTGATCCTGACGGGGGAAATTCAGGTGTTACAGCAGCTGAGCAAAAGTCACAGTAAAACTAAGACTATATTAAAATGTAGAAGTAAAAAATCACACCAAAGCCAATGTGTTATAATAAACATAAACACAGATGTGATGGGGAAAAAAAAGTATTTGCTGTAACACTCATTTAATAATATATAAAAATGCATTCACAGCATATTCATATTAAGGATATCAGCTTATATGTGCTGTAGACCAGTCTCTATACTTAATTCCAATATGAGGAGTCTTACTTTGGTGTAAGTATATTAATATTTAATCCAACAATCTAACAACATTTCTACACCTATGACTGATTCGTGGTTTGTATTTTAATGAGAGGTAAAACACAGCGTGATGGGTAAGTTGTTAGACCTATTTTTTTATACAAGATACAAGAGAGGTAAGCATTCTCCTACCACGCATGACCTCTACCTTCTTTGCCATTCTTCTGGAGGCCGTTGGACACATCCTGACAATGCACGGGGACAGACTCTCCTCCAACTTCCTTGTATATGTTGAACTCCTCCTCCAGAGTGCTGATGACTACAGACAGGTCTTTCTCTCTCACCTACACAACACAGATGTGGAACACAAATATCAATGGGAAGATGTTTTAGAGTACTGTATCTACAGTATAAACATGTTGATCAACCAGCCATACAAGTTCAGTATAGTGTATTTCATGTTGTTTTAAGGCTAAAAACCATCTCACTGTTCAGCTCAACTAGCATGTTGACAATTATTATACTTGCTGACACAAACATTTAGGTATTATGTATTTTTTGCCCATCTGATACTTTCACCTGTAATACATCAACTAACTTTTTAGTGGCGTCAGCTCTGCCAGGAATTAATCCCTGAACTGCAAAACTGGTGAGTGGGCAAAATGCAGATAATGTGGCTTCTTTTGTCTGACAGAGGTCAGTATGAGAATGAAGTGGAGCAAAAGTTTAAAAAGACTAAACTAGATGTGACTCACCAGGATAAAGTCAGTCTGGTAAGTGGAGAGCATGAAAACAGAGACGTGCTGCTGGGCCAGAGGAGCAATGACCGACTTGGCAATCTTGGTCACGCCGACAGCCTGCGAGCTGCTTGAGGCGTTGCCGTTGGAGACCACATTGAGCGGCAGCCAGATGGAGCTCTCTACCTGGAGATGCTCAGAGGGCTGGAGCTCTGGGTGAGGTAAAGAAGAGAAAAGCTGGTCAGTGAATGCGTGGGTATACACACAGTGAGCATGATTTTGTAACGTAATGTATTACAAATAATTAAAAATTATATTGTATTTATAAAGTGACGTTTGAAAAATGAGGGCATTGAGCAGCAACACATGCTACTGCGTTATTGAGTAAACTGAGGTCCACTCCTCCTTCTCTCTCTCTGTCCACTCTTACGCCATCATTGCATGCCATTAACTTTGTGTCCTCTCTCTCCCTCTCTTTCTGTATCTTTCTGCAGGTATCCTCGGCCTTCAAGCTGTAGTTACTGGTCCTGCCAACCTGCCCAGTGCCTCGTCTGCTGCTCCTTGTTGTTGTTTTGATCTCTGTTACCTGCTGTTCTTTTTTCTCTCCTCTTTCCACTCACCCCAACCGGTCGAGTCAGATGACCGCCCACCCTGAGCCTGGTTCTGCTGTATTTGTATATATTCTGTGTAAGGTCTTAAACCTTACACTGTAAAGTGTCTTGAGATGACTTATGTTGTGATTTGGCGCTTTATAAATAATGTTGAATTGAATTGAGTTACATAAAATAAAGGGTGCAGCTAGTATTTGATTCACATGGGTCATTTTAAAAGTTCAGTACTGAAATTCTGATAAATACTTTTATCTCCTTTTCCTTACTTGATAAATACTTTTCATTATACACCCTTTTAACTTAAAGGCATAGATGTTGTTTACAGGGTCATTTATTTTATCTCATCAATGAATCACAAAAGAATTTGTTACTTTAAAGAACAAACTACTAATAGTAGAAAGTAAATAAATAGAATTCCCATGAGGAGGGGTTTATTCTGCAGGTGCAAAACTTCCCAAATTGTGTGACTGACACTATTTGAAACTGGTAAACACAGGAGGATGACACGATACGAGATAAGAGCTAGTATCAGCTTCACAAGCCAAAATGATTTTATTTATGTCTAGTAAAACAGTCACGTATTTAAAAATAAAAAGTATGGCAACACATGCTAAACACAGCTAAACTGCACGAGTGAAAAGCAACAGCAGTCACAAGCTAAAACAAAACCACAGTGATGTCTGTAAGGGGCTGTGAGGTAACCAACATTTCTAGAAGTGCTTCAGTTACTTCAAAGCAACAACCTCCCTCCAAGTGTTCAAGTGTTCACCATGTGTACCTCATCACAACTTCATATTAGTGGTGATGCATCTTTATGTTCATGAATGTGTAAACTATGAGGCAGCTTTGAGTAACTACTTCCTGTTGTTTGCCGTTAAATATAACATACACATTTCCTCTCCCCCACCTCTTGTCTCTTCCTTTGCCATGTAGACCTAAAACGCCCCTGCTATTTCTACTGCCCAGCTACACAAGTAAAATGTATGCTCACGAGAGGCCTATGCCATCCACACCTTCACCAGATGCTTGGCCATAAAGTGTGACCTGATACCAATGCATCAATGCACTCAGATGCACGTCAAAGTTGAAACGGGTGATGCCTCAGATGTCGCCGTAAGATCCTGAGTCTCTGAGCCACATTGAAAGAGTAGGATATTACACTTGTCGCCCCAAATTATACCAGAGTGGAAGCAGACAGCTACCTGGGAAACAGGTGTCTATCCAGGGAGTAAACAAGAAGTTGGGAGAAATGAAGATACATTTTTCTTTTGAAGTTTCGGGAACCTTCAGAGAAGGCACAAAACTTTATTGGTTAAGGTTTTATTACTATTCAGCTAACGAAAAACAAAATTGTGTCTACCTCACACAGTGAATACTAATTTTTCTTTACTTCCCTTCAAAGAGCAACTGTTCTGGTTGGCATTAATTTGTGACAGGCAGCCCCTTGTGGCTTCCCTACACCAGCTTTCACCTCTTAAAATAGCACTGAGAAGGAGAGCAAAGGAGACGGAGAGAAACAGAGCACCCGGAGGCAATAAATGTCTTTAACAACTACATCTGGATAAAAAGACTGGACAAAAAATGGGTGGATGAAGAATGGATGGTGCGATAACAGGCACTTAGAAAGTGATATTGTTTAATGTGTCCCAGGCGTGCATGTTTTGAATGTACTCTAAAGAGAGACGAATACATTCAAAACACGGACGAACATGGGAAGAGGGCGTACCATAAACAACATTCCTAATAATTGTCCAGTCTAACCCTTATCGTTTTGACTGGTCTAATAATTGTTTAGTCAAAGAAAAAAGTAAACATAGAGACAGATACATATATTATTATTATTATTATTGCAACTGATTATTACAATCAATCTTTTAAAAAAAAGTCTTAAAAAGCCAAAAAATCGCCTAATTTGGCAATTTTTCCTGACTAATACTCTGAAAACACAAAAAAGGAAAAGAAAACAATGTAACATTTGTCACGGTCTGATTTAAGATATTTGATAAATAAGAAAGAAACAAGCCTAGAAACAGTGAGCTCTGCCTAGTTTGGACATAACTCTCATTCACTGATATTAATTTTCATAGTTTTCCACCAGTGAAAAAACTTCAGAAGCTGGAAGCATCTACACTTAGTATCTAAAAGGACACGTGTTATCTGATCTACTATTACTTCATTTAAGCTCAAAAGATGCAATTTTAGATAATATCTTGTAGAGCGTAGTTTTTCCTACATTATATGGTTGCCTACACCCATCCTAGCCTGTGAGGTCTGTGGGGGGAACAAGGAAGGAAGGAAGTAACATTGGAGTGGTAAAACAACAGAGTCCTACTGTATGTTGCAGCCCAATTCAACTTCTGACCATATTTTGAGTATTTAGCATGGTCGTACTGAGAAAGTGACACAATCTGCCTGATTTCTGGGAGTGGGTGTTGGATTCTGGATGAGTTACTCACAGCTGATAACTATTAGAACAAATTGAAGATAATGATGAGACATTTCACTTTATGTTTGTGTCCACTAATTTAGCAGAGCACTTACCGTTAAAAAAAAAGCAGCAAAGCAAGATTATCTGACTCTTAGTTCCTGTATAAATGCTGATCATTTCCATAATGCAAATTAACAGCATCTTTCCTAGGATCTTCCCTGTCTGCCTGTCTTTCCAAACTCTTGACTACTTGAGTTTGTAACACAAACTTCTTCAAAACCATACTGACATAACGACATGAAAACATCGCTAGATTTTTTTACCCCCAGAGCCACAAAAGATATTATGCAACTGTTTTCACAGGCGGATCATTACTCTGCATAAATTAGTTAACTAATTAGTCTTCTTCTTAAAGTTTCCCAATTTGAAATTTGCACTTCCTTTTATTGCTGTTTGGTTGACAAAGATCAGCAAATGTATTGAAATTTCAGTTAATACAATATGTTCAAGCATATTCATATCTAACTGCAAAACATTTAGCTATATTAATTAATACGTGGTGTATATTTGTGACCATGGGACATAATGAACAATTAGGCTAAGAGTGATCTGAGCATTGAAGGACAAAGTGTGTGTGTTCACTATGGTGTTGTACCTTTGAATCCTTCTTCATCAAGGACGACTGTGTAGTTTTCTGGTGTCTCCGTCAAACTGAAAAACTTACATCTGAAAAAGAGGAGGTGGGGGGAGTACAGATGGCAGATGATATGCAGTTGGAAATTGAGAAAATATGCAGGCAGGAGATAGAGAGGAGCGAGACAGGGAGAGAACAGTGTTATTCACTTTCAACAAACAGGAGGTGGTTCAGGTTTTCATAACAGCTACCAGGACTTAGGCTTCTCCGAAATGTTCACGACTGGCTGTCACTGAATTATCACAGACTGAAGCTCAGCATTTTGCCAGAATTACTCCTTTGTCCACAGCTAATGGTGAGCAAACCACTAAACTGGGGCACTGCATCAATACCAACGGCTGCATTCAAGAGAAGACTGGGCAACACTACTGCAAATGTGATGAAGTGTGTTTAGAATTCATAGGATCCTTTGCATCTTCTGTGACAATCTTCTAAATACAAGTACAAGTACAACTGAGGTGTGCGTTTTGTAGGCTTCGAATCACCCTCTTTTCCACAATTTTGAATGTTACGTCTGCTGCCTTCTTGTTCTAAAAAAAAAAAAAAAAAAAAAAAAAAAAAAGGAGTCACCTGGGTTAAATATTTGAAAAGAAAGTACAGCTTTGCCAACAGATAGACAGCCTACTGGGGTTAAACATTTACAAGCAAAAGGCAACTGGTATAAAGTTGTTATTTCTGTTCTTTAAACGTACTTTCTACAAGAAAAAACCTTTACGTTTCCTGATTACAATTTACTATACTTTCCCATCCGCTATATTTGCATTTTAATCAGGCCTGGGGCCAAAAGCATTTGCTTTCAAAGGCTGTTGCTCGGTCTGACATCAGCGTTCACTTCTACTGAATGTTGCCTTTGTGTGATGTTCAAAAAGGTTTAGCAGCAGAGCGAGTTTTAAAAAAGTCAACAGGCCCATTGGATTTGGCACAGGCTCAGAAAAGAACTGAGCAGTCAAACACACACATTTCTTGTGTTAGCATTGGCCTTTGAGGCCAATATACAATAAATCAGGTTTTATGGATGAAAGAATTATCTTTTGGTAAATGTAACAGAAAAAGCAAAGAGACTGGGATGGAAGTGATGTGATGTGCAAAGTGAGTTGAAGGCAGAAGGAAAACAAAAGTAATCATTTCTGAAAAGATGTCCATTAGTGGGAAAAGAAAAAAAACTCAATTATCACAGGCATTTTGGCTTGAAGAGAAAAAAAGTCTTTTGCCCTTGAGTTAGTAAAGCTTTTTAAATGTTTTGCCACAGAGAAGCTACCAACAATTGCTACATGGGTCACCTCTCCTAGTTCTCTATGTCTCCAAAAAGGAATTTAATTCAATTCAACTTTATTTATATAGCGCCAAATCACAACATAAGTCATCTCAAGGCACTTTACAGTTTAAGGTTTTGTAAGACCTCTTATATAAATATATACAGAATATTGTAGAAAACCCAACAGTCCCACTTGAGCAAGCACTAGGCAACAGTGGAGAGGA
>JAUMHL010000030.1:21320991-21344306 GCA_032362345.1 Sandelia bainsii
TCTCCTTTCCCTCTGTTGTCGTGGGAATCTTTTCCGCCCGATGGTGTAGGGTTCTGATTACTCCCAGTTTGTGTTCCCTACTACTTCAGTTCACTTTAATTTGATTACGGCCAAAACACAACATAAGTCATCTCAAGGCACTTTACAGTGTAAAGTTTAAGACCTTACGCAAAATAACTATACGTAGAAAACCCAACAGTCCCACTTGAGCAGCACTAGGAGACAGTGGAGAGGAAGAACTGCCTTTACCAGAAGAAACCTCCAGCAGAACCAGGCTCAAGGTGGGCGACCATCTGCCTCGACTGGTTGGGGTGAGTGGACAGAGGAGAGAGAAAAGAACAACAGGCAACCAAAAAAAACAACAACAACAAGCAGCAGACAAAACACTGGGCAGGTTAGTAAGGCCAACCTGTGTATACGTCAGAGTGACAAGTTATTTACTTAGTAGAGATGTTTATAAGTCAGTGATTTAACAGGTCTGGTATGGACATGTTAAAACCTACTGTATTGCCCAACATCCGGAGACAAGCTGAATGGACGGGGCAAAGCGGGAACAGATATGAGGTATTTGATAGACAAATATACATGATTTAAATGTCATATCTCGATGTCACTTGACAAAACATAGACAAATGTTCTCCAAAATCATGATCCAGTCATGCCGTCCTTCCGCACAGACAACTGATTATTCAAGGGTAGGACAGTGTGATATCTGAACTTCAGACATCAGACAGAGCACAAAGGTGATGAGGAGCAGAAAATCTTCCCTGACATTTGTGTAGACTTTCTTTGTTAACTTGACATGAGAACTGCTGCTGCTGTCCTCTGTCATGGGCAGCTTGAAAAACAGATGCTGAACTCTTTTTCTACTCATGAATAATGTGGGGCAGCCAGAGAAATAAACAATTATACAACAATAGAAGGATATCCAGCGATTAACTAAAAAATGCCAATGAGAACTCTGGACAACTGGCTAACTGGGTGATGGTTTTTAAAATGAGGTCAAGGGTCAAGTCTTAGTTGGAGACACTGGATCCAACTAAAATACACTAAAAGGGGCAGTGCATGCTACTACTCGTCTTACGTTCATTTTAAGGCACTCATGCATGCATTTTATGGGATTACAAAATAAATGTATAATAAAACGCGTATGCACGGTCTTAAATGAACCGTTTCATGCTCTGTGCAAATATAACTTAGTCCGGAAACAACGGATGCTATAATATTCTCACCGTAATAAAACACTTCTAAGGAATATTATATTCCGGCTGACGTAGTTTTCACAATATCTGTCACAAACTACTGAAATTCCCTGCAGCTACACACACGCTGCACTTGATCATGCATGGAGGCAGAGCAGGACATGCACAGGCAAACAACCCAATAATGGCTCGTCCACCCAGTGAATGAAGAGGAGTTCTAGGTCATCACATATCCGTACTGAGGTTAATAGACTGACTCACACTGGAGAGAAATGAAGTCAATGAGTCTTCTTACCGTGTCCTGTTCCGGAGAAAGATCAGTTTAATGAGGGGGTGTGTAAAATTCACCAGTCCATTCTTGGCAATGCAGGTGACCCTTAGCCTGTGATCCAGTATGTGCAAGTCCATATTCTCGGTTGCGAGCGGCGCATGCGGCGGAGAACGCCTCGCTAGCTGGATGATACCATCCAAGCGTTAAATACAGGCCGGGCTGATGAGTGTTAGCGACGAATAAAGCCACCGCGTCCCGCAGCGCTCGTCTCACAAGCCGAAAAACATCCGACGTAATTCGACTCCAGCCCCGCTGAAAAACTGTATATTCAAATGCACTGGGACAGCCCCGCACACGACACGCCCCCTCCTATTAAAGCAGCAGGCTTTTCACAATAAATGTGTCGCGCAGGAGAAATTCTCCTTCAGGTTTTGTCCTTCAAAATAAAACTCGGCAAACTTATTGTTGGTGTACTGTTGGGTCACACCCTTCAGTTTCACCCTTCAGAACAGAAGAGGTCAATTCTACTGTGTCCATACAGAGGAAAGCAAGAATAACAGAAAACTCATGAATGTAAATGTATGTAGAAGAAATTTTGTATTTTTTCCAACATATATTAATAATATCATGTCCCCTTTGATTGACTCATTGGACCTACTGTTTTAGACAAATGTGTGCTACCTACGAGCAGTTTGGAAACAAAGTTAGAGGCAAGGTTGAGATGGTTTGGACATGTGCAGAGGAGGGAGAGTGAATATATTGGACGAAGGATGTAGAGTATGGAGTTGCCAGGCAGCAGGAAAAGAGGATGACCTGATACGATGTTCATGGATGTACTGAAGGAGGACATGCAGACGGTTGGTGTGGCAGAGCAGAATGCTAGGGATAGGGTGAGATGGAGGCAGATGATCCGCTGTGGCGACCCCTAAAAAAGACGAAGAAGAATAAGTGTGCTAACTTTATAGCAATATCTTGGTGAACAATCTTTTCTTAAAATCCCTTCATGTCCGAAAGAGAACTTCAAAGTTCTACTGCTGGTTTACAAAGCACTTAATGTTTTGGCTCCTCAGTATTTGTCCGACACACTAACTATAGACCAGCCCCAGGTTTTAGTTACATCAGTCCTGCTCTATGGAATAAAATTGCAGATAACCCGAGAGCAGCTACTACTGTTTCCATAGGTTTTAAAACCCACGGAAAAGTTCACCTTTGACATCAGGTGATGTTATTTTGATGATATAATTTTATAGTATTGATCAATGCGCTTTTATGCTGAAGTGAAGCACCTTGAACTGCCACTGAATATGAAAAGTGCTACACAAAAATCAACTGATTTGACTTTACTGTAAGCATAACACCCCTGTGTGCAAAAATACATGAAGAAATTACTTGATAAGTTTAGTGAGGAAAAATCTGACTGGCCTGCACAGAGCACTGACCTCACCTCTGACCAACATTTGGATGAACTGAAAAGCTGATTCTGAGATAGTATTTGTCGCCCAACGTCAACAATCAACTCCCAAAACCAATTACACATATTCAGAGATTTTTGTCTCTGTGCTACATTTTTTTATTGTCACACTACCTATTACTTAACTTTTATTTTGAAAAGATGGTACAGTTAACAAGAAGAATAAGTTTCACATAAGCTCCTGGTAGGTTCTTCACACATTTTATTGTAAATGTGAATTAACTGAATTGTACCATATAGTATTTTAATCATTGAGGTAGTCAAAAGTTTGATTTGATTACAGTCACTGCTGTGAAGCTCAGTGAGGTCTCATTCAGTGTAATTCATATGCAGTCATTAAAAAAGCAAATATATGAGACTGGACGTAGACTATTCCTTCACTGTGACAAACAAATACGTAGTTAATTACCCCAATCCATGATAAAAACAAAAGGCAGGAATCTTGCACCACACAATTACAATTTAAAGGCTACTCTATTGTGCAATACTGTCTACAGTAGAATTTAGTATTTTACTGGTTTAGTTTGTTGCTCCTTTTTTCCACATATATACCATAAACTTCTTAAAATTTAAGTATTTCAAGGTTCTCAAAATAAATGTACACAAACACTATCATTTCTTTTCATGACTGACTGGCTGCTGCGCATAGAAACCAAAAACATTTTTCTATACATATTTGGTAGTAACACAGATCATCCAGCACATAAAAGATGCAGTCAGTGAGATCAAGATTCAATCCATATTGCAGTGGCAGCAGGTGGATGAGTCTCAGTGATTCAGTTTGCAAATCCGGTAATTTTTTCACTGCAATGGTGAACTCTTGGTGGGAATCATGATTCGAGACTCCATGCTCTTGATCAAAGGCACTGAGAACAGAGAGAAACATGTTAAAGAATTTATATTAAGCCATCAATTGTTAAATTTCCATTTTTAAAAACCATACAAATAAATAAAACTGTAAAAATCTTGTGTTCAACTGTACCCTATTCAAAACCACCTCTTAAACTGATGCATAGCATCGGCTTTATTTCATTCTTTGACATAGATCAGTATATTTATTATGAAGTAGAATTAACTCTATCAATTAATCCATTGTCAGGTTTTATTTAATACTGCTAACATTTTAAAGAACAAAGGAACAGTGGAGAAAATTAGTAGGCTAGTAATAAAGCAAAGCCTACAAAACCTTTTTTGTATATAGGGTAGATTCAGAAGGTTTTCAGATCACTTACCTTTTTGCATGTTATTGTGTTGTAGGTGTAATTGAAATGGAAACTACTTTAGCATACACTGAATGTTACAAAATGAAAAACATGTTTTTAGAGATTTGCTAGTTTGTTTAAAAATACTAAAACTTGTCATTTACTAAAATATTCAGACCCTTTGATGTGGCACTCCTAATTGTAGTCAGGTGCATCCTGTTATTTTAATGATTGAGATGTGTCTAGAACTTTGTTGGAGTTCATCTGTGGCTAACTGAGCTGACGTAGAAAGGCAAACACACGCACCACATTTCACGCTGCATGACAGGATAAGAACCCAGCATTGAAGCTCTAGAAACTCTCTGTAAACCTCTGCGATAAAACTGTGTTCAACTGACTCCACTTGAAAACCAGGAGATGGTAGTTCAGACTTATCCACTCAAAACTGAAGGAGGACTAAACTGCCCAAATCTAGACTCAAAGCTGTAGGGGCTACACAGAACTAAATTAAGGCTCTTAATACTAAAGAAAAATGACAGTAAAATATGCAGTATTTATTTATTCTCTAAGTCAAGACTGTTCTCTAATAAAGTTATAATGCATATATATGCTCACCAAGTCACTCTGGTGCTGCAAATACAAAATTGCTCCTGCTAAACACATTAGTGTGTGTTTGCTCTCTCCACCTCCTCAGCAGTCACGTGTCAGTTCTGTTATTTACAGTACTTGATGGCGACACAGATTGTTCCATCCACACATTTTAATCTCTTGCTCAATACACAATGAATTATAGGACAGTAAACTTTAGGTGTACAAGTTGCTTGTCATTGCTTTTTACGTTGCTTTTAACATTTTGGAATTAAATCATCGCTGTATCATTTGTGCTCCATTATGAAGCCACAATTTAAGGTTGGGCAACATGTGTAAAGTCTAGATAAAAAATAAAGCTCCTCCCAACAGAGCAACCTGAAGTTCACCGCATGAGAAAATGTAAAAACTTTGGCACTAACGCAATTTTCTACCACCAGAAAGTAAGAAAAGTAATCAAAGTAACTTAATGAGGCCAACAGCAACTCTGAGGAAGTGGTAGAGTTTTTGGTGAGTATTTATATGGGTAGACTGCATCTCTCCTACCTGTGTAATACACATTTACATCCCATCCCTCTTTCTGCCAGGCAGAGTTTCTTGTCTCCTCCCGGGTGTGGAGGTTTTCATACGCTGTAAAAAAAACAAAAACAAAAGGAAACCAAACCATTTACAGCTTATCACATTATGTTTGGATGAACTTATGGCAATATAACAAAAACATTTTGTGGATACAAAAAGAATCTAAAATGTTTGGTTAATCTCAATTAACAGAGCCAAAGAAATTTGGGCAGAGGACAAGGCACAGCACTTTAATTAGAAGCTAACCACACTTCCTCTACTGCCATTCAAAGCTACAAACAAAGTTTTTGTTACCGTTATGTTAAACATATCATCTCAAAATAGTAGTGATTAAATTATTGCATCTACATTAGAGAGGGTTATGTGTGTATGCATATTTGGGGTGGAGCATCTTTTTAGTACAAGCTACTCATTCTGACTTTCTATGCTATTCCTGCTATAAGAAAAAATTATTATATTATTGTCATTGCTTAAGACATTACTTAAATATATAGAATTAATTGCCTGCTGTAAACCTTCTTTATTCATGATAGGTTTTATTTGTTCAGGTTGTCTTTAGTTTCTAACCCAAGTGAACAATACGCACTGTTTCCACAATGACAACAGTGAGACAACAGCACTATCAACCTCTAGTGATTATTCTGAAATACATAACTTTTAAACATTATCCAACAGATTTAAATCACATGTAGGTACACCTAGCTTTACCGAGCTTGCAACTGAAGCTTGCTCTTACCCTCCTCCCAAAACAATATCTTTGATGTGACAGTGTACAGTAGAAATGTGCATACTCACCCCACAAGTGATGAACAACATACAGGTCACCAATCTGTGAGAAGAACCCGCCTATTGCCTCGTTGTTTTCTTGTCTGTATTTAATTGCCCTCGCCCTGTTGTTAGATTGTTTTTGTTATTTGCAGTTGTGTAAAAATCATTTGGACACCTTTAATAGTTAATGCTAGAACAAATTCAGGCAATAAACATTTATATTTTAAGCAAATTAAGCTAGTGAAGCCTTACCAGCGGTTGCCCCATTCAATCATGGTTCCTGGCTGAAACACATATGAGGAGGTTAAAGATTAACATGGTTTTTAACTAAAGACATTACATCGCGCCATCCACCTTCACACAGGGCAGGTCTTTTACATGTAGACACACAGCCTAATCAGTCAAAATGCTACGATACTACCCAGCACAGTCACTGTAAATTCATAGCTTGTTTGATACATATAGACCGGTTAATCCTATATGCCACATGAACCCACATGCAGAAAGAACTGGATCATTGCACACACATTTCATTAAAGCTAAGCTTTGGACTACTTCACTTGGTACTAGTCCAACTTCTTGTTACAATCAGTCATTTATGAGCACATACGTGTAAACAATACAGGCAGTTTTGTAGGGAAAATATAGTAGAAACTGCAGCAGGTGTACCAAAACAACATAGACTTCATGGCGTTAAAGTGCATTGCAGTGTCTTGGTCACTAAAAATGATCCAGTCAAATGCATTTCGTCAGTACCTAATCTTACAGCTAAAATACACTGTGTTGAAAGATAACAGGAAATAAGAGGAAATTGCATTACTCAGTCAACAGGCAGTCTACAAGTATGCAAATACAAAATTGTTGACATCAGGTGTAACTGTAGTTATGTGCACCTTGCACAGGTAGCCATGAAGTGGAAGTGGCTGGCTGCTGAATATGGTTCCCACATTCCCACAGTTGATATGAAAACAGTCATGTGACATAAAATGTTGTATTATATACAGTATGTCATTATGTGGTCTTAATGTGCAGAAAAGCAATACACTGTTGGAAATAGTTTAATCAAAGTACACATTACACAGCTACTTTAACTGAAAGGAACAGCAATCACTGGATAACTGTGTAAACTCGTCGTAAAGACGTCTATGGAGTATTATTCAAATAGACAAAAATCATATAATTTTATTATATGCATTACATATGGGGATACCTTGAGGTAATAGGTGCGCATTTCATAGATGTTTGGACCTGGTCTGGGCAGCGGTTCATTCCAAAAACTGAACTCCAGAAGAAGCTGGTTTCGCCTTGAAATCAACATTTTCGCTCTCTCTTTCCGGAACTCTAAATACTCCTGAAGAGAGATACAGAGAATACACAAAAATGTAGTAGTATTATACTACTACAGCACTTCTCTACTGCTTGGGTGTAAACAAAAACTATTCTAAGTCAAAATAAAGCAAAAATTAGTGCACGTTACAAACAAATATCAGCTTTTTTTGCGACTCCATACTGCATTTGCAAATTTTATTCAACAATGACAAAGATTAAAAACTGTTTGCAGTATACCTTGTTATTGTTCAACTTCTTCAGACACTCAGTCAAGGCTGGGTAGCCTCCTCTGTATCGCCATAGATGCACTGCAAAAACAAAACAGCAGATGTCACTGTAGATCCGTGTAAGGACTGATTCCACCCACAACTGACAGATACAGTACCCCCATCATTGTGTGATCACTTTTTGCTGTCACAGAATGCTCTTAATGTATATTATACACTGTAAATCCTCATTTGTAGAAGATGAGGTGTTGCTGGTGAGTCATCTGGTAGTGTCTGTACATTTTTCTGTGATGTTCTGCCAAACTGTAGCCACTCAACTATAAGTGTCTATCTTGAGACAGAAAAATGAATCCACTCCTTGACACCAACACTAACTGTGATCAATAAGGGGTGGCACTTTAACACCTTTTCTTTGTGTGTTTTTTTATTTGCTGTTTCAATGCTGCTTACCAGCTTGGTCCTGTTCTCCATACCAGGTATTCCAGCTTCCAACCACCTCACATGGGTAGTCCTGGTCCTGATGGAGCCTGTTTTGCACCTCAGCCCTAAAATCAGCACAAAATAAACAAATACAAGCTTCACACACACACTGATTCTATGAATGTGTGTACAGTTATGATGCATTTCCACTTCAGCATCATGATCACCTAGAGGATTTCCAATCATCCAACTTGTTATTACACCCACAGACATTCGTATTACCTCAGTTGTGTGTTAAATTAATCTTTCATTTCATTACTATGAAACAAAGACCACCTTGTTAATGGCATAAACTTCTATTATCAACAGAATTAGTTTTTCCTTAACTCAAAAATATCTAACATCTGTCCACCTGATTATATGAAAATATATTTCATCAATATAAATGGTTTAAATTGTACTATTGAAACAAACCCAAGGGATCTTCTAAAGCAGCAAAAGACTCACTCTAGACTGTTGTATGCTTCCAGGCACTCTGGTTTGATGTTGTGAACTGGAAAAAAAAAAGAAGAGCCAGACTTATCAGAAACGGGTGTTTTTTTTTTGTTTTTTTTTTAAATACAAGCAACAATCAGATTCTCCAACAAAGTAATTTCACACTCTGATTCAGCAAAGACTTCTATATACAAAACGAATTTGCTTTCAATAGGTTATAGGCTACGGCTGATAGAGTGTTCAAATTGAAATCCCTACATGGTGTGATGTACAGCATAAAAAAAGATCAAAGCCTAGTGAGAGTGATAGATTTCTCTGCAAGACGCAGACACAGTTATCACTGCAGACTCAAACAAAAACCAGACAAATTGTTTTGATGTCACTTACAAAACTTCACAGACTTGAAACATCATATTATTAAAGAGTAACTTGTTGCTGCTTGTATGCAGTCATGTGCTCTTCTCTTATGCTACTTACAGCTTTCTCTGGGTTCACAGAGGTTAACATGCATTAAACATAATTAACATAAATTGTTTAGCGGTTTTCTGCAGTCAAATAGATGACTCTGCATTATAATTTGCAGTTGCTGGTCCGAAACTGTGGAACTCGCTGCCCCTGGAGCTTCGTAACCTCACCGACCTGCCTCTGTTTAAATCGAAACTTAAGACCTACCTATTTCGGGTGGCATTTGGCACTTAAGAGCACCATGTGACCTTTATTTATGTTACCTATTTATTTTTTGTTAACCAGGTTTTTATTGGGCTTTTTAATTAATAGTTTAATTATTTTAGTTTTCATGTGTTAGACTGCTATTCTTATAGTCCATGTTTCAGCTTTCATTTGTTCTTAATGTTGTGAAGCACTTTGGTCAACCTTGGTTGTTAAAATGTGCTATATAAATAAAAATTGATTGATTGATTATAATATACTACAACTATTTCACATCCACTTCTGTTTAAACCTCTGTAACCCCCCACCCAAAGAAAAATAAACATTAATTTGCTAGTAAATAAAAGGTCTTATGCCTACATTGGATTTTATACAGGTTGCTGGTTTCTTTCTTTGACAGCAGGTTGGAGTGGGCATCTTTCCTGGCATCGACTTTGTGCACAAATAAGGAACGAAACCAGCCTTTGTCGCTGCTCTCTGAAAACCTCCTACACAGAAACAGGATGAAAGAAAGTTTCACAAAGGCTCAAAGCAAAATATAAAACAGAAAAGTTGTCGATATAAAAAAAGAGAAAAAAATGAACATAGAGATTTGCGTGACATATGGGCTAAAAAAAAGTCATGCTAATATCCTTTGATATAAAACACATGCATACTGTATGAGTGAGTGGGCTGAATGTTGTAGCTTGTGTCTTAAGTATAAAACTTCTATTCACCCACTCTGAAGTGAATAAAAGGGAAATATCATTCCCTTTAAGAACTATTGTTACAATAAGAGGCTAAGAGGCTCCAATCAGTGTTCGAACATAAATAACTGTCAGACAGCAAAAAAAAAAGAAAAAAAAAAGACTCAGATCTCTCATTCAGAATGCTCTTTCAGGTACTCCTCCAGGGAAAGAGAAATGTAGAAGACTATAATGGCAGCATTAAAATAAGCAGGGACTATTCCAACCAGTAATACTACTACATTAATCCTTCTATTATCCTAAAAGCTTGTCCTCTTTAGGGTTGCGGGGTGCTGGAGGCTACACCCTGTACAGATCACCAGTCTATCACAGGGCTGACATACAGAGACAGACAACTATTCACCCTCACATTTACACCTATGGGCAATTTTTAGTCACCAATTAAAAAAAATATTTGTCAATGAAATCAGGAGGAAAACTGTCAGCTGCTTCTCCAGCTACACAAAATATGTCTATTCATATGCAGTGTTAAACAGATCTCCCACACTCAGCTGGGAGACCAAATCCAAGGACATCTTAATGACTTTCAGAACCTTTTTAATAAACTCATAATTTTTAAACAATTTAAAGCTGCTTAAATATCAACATTAACCTCAATTTCAGGATTCTTTCACAGGAACAGCCTAAGGAGAAACACTGGCATGTGGCCACTTACGGATTATGAAGCTATATTTTGCATGTGCACTTTTATGTGGCACTTTCAAGGCTGTCAGTTAATTCACAAACACTTTCTAATGCTTAATATTATTATTCTAAAAATGCACAAACTTTCAAGGTCAGTAGTACGTCTCTATTAATAGCCTCATGGGCCAATGGCTTTCATTGGGAACTATAATTAGAAATAAATTTCCCTTGGCACTCTCTCAAAAAAACAATAAGTATTATTCCATCCAAAAAACAATTCTGGATACAGCAAAACACAGACGCAACGTATACAAAGTGGATATAAGTGATAGTTTAGTTTTGCTTAACAGGGCAAAGTTCAGAGGTCCAGCAAATGATTAAAGGTGGTTTGGAAAAGGCCCTTGATGGTATGTTAATAATGACTCTGGTTTTAGCATAAAGATACAGTAGTACACAATGTAATAGAGGTGCACAGCGATTCAGCTTAGCTTTTAGCCAATACAATGATAAAAATGCGTTTCTCTTGAGAGAAAAAATGAAACACGTGAGGACAAGATTAAAAGATTAAAAGTGCTGTGGGAAAAGTCGTTAAGATAAAGACTGGTTTAACGTAACGTCAGTTAGTTAAAGTTTACCTATTGTTAAGAAAATTCTTAATACTTAAATAATTTAACTGGAGACCATCATCTGAATTCCAAAGGTAATGGTTTATTCTTGCCGGCAAGGGAGCACAAAAGCTTACAGCAGTAAGATCTGTCAGTGTCTGCTCGCAGGCAGCAAGGTTGCACAGCTTCTTATAGTCATAACAGAGTACAAAAGTTCCATCCCCCCACACACACATGCACACTTAACCTAGAAAGGACTCCGTAAGTCGGTCAAAGGTTAAGTGTTCCTTGTACAGGGATCATAACTCAGTAGTTGAGGGGAGGACATCACAGACAAATGTATGACTATATATATGGTAAATGGCTAACATATGGCTGTAAGGTAATATAGATCAACATTATTAAAAGGGTTAACATAAATTCATTACATTTTTCTATAGCCACCTATAGCCAACAAAAGTCTGTTACATTATATTTTATTTCGGGGGTGAAATTTAGATAGCTAACTAACGCTAAATGATCCATAATTCTTTTCCATGTTTATTTAGCCAAAGGAGCCCTCATATTTTACCGTTAGCAGCTCGCTCAGCACTCCCAGGTACCGTTAACAGAGTAGCTAACAGGCCTCTAAAAATACTTTAGCTAACTTTACATACTGCGAATAAAACTCACCTGGTCGCCTGCTCCAGATTCACAGTGTACCTGTACAACCTCTGTCCTTTAGACCACACAGAACTAGTAGTCGCCATGTCCGTCTATCAAGTAAAAACCTCCTCTGACACGTAAACACGTTGATCTAGTTAATATTTACCTCCATTGCATATCAGCGAAGTTTTGACGGCTCAGCGAGCCCGCCGGAGATTTAAAAACCTGCGTCACTCAGTGACGCAGTACGTAATGATCAATACGCACAATCGATCAGACCAGATTAATTGATCGCACCTTTCAATGATAATGAGAAAATGATCATGCAACTCTCATTATGCACAGGATCTTGTTTGTGATTAATGCTGTAGGATAATGCTTATATTATTTTGCCACTATCTTATATTTTGTTAATGACACATTTAAACCAAGCAACAACATTAGCAAGAACAATAGATAATGATAATACAAATTATAAATATATATATCCTCTATTTCCATAGCACTAAAATATCTCAACTTTTAAGTTTACCAGTTTGCCAACTTTTAAGTTTACCAGTTTATAGTGATAAAAGTAATGTTGCATTATGTAGCCTATTGGAAGTAAAAGTATTTGAGGAGTAGCTAATGACCCCTTTCAGACATTTAAACTAAGTTACTGAATTTATTAAGGAAATTATTGTACTAATTTAGCTTTGTAGTTGTACCAGTTGCTGCTTTTTGTTAATTAAAAAGTGTTTTCAGTAAATGTACAGTAAAGTAGATGTAGTTGTGGATTACAGGTACTGTACAGTATATTAATAACTAAGGTATTTAAGCTGTATTGACAAATTCTTTATGTAATATTATTACAAATTTTTTATAAATAATATAAAATAAGATTATGAGTTGGAGATCATTTCTGGGTGTGTAGGAGAGATGAAGACAGCTTTCTGCTTTCTGTATCTAACACTGTTTTTAGTTGTCCCGCTGCACTAAACGCATCTCTTATCTAATAGTGGACCGTTCTTTCAAAGCTGGTTTCTCTATTAGACTAGTCATGCAGTACTTAGATCCTTTTTGTACAACCCACTTTCACTTCTTTTCATACACAATGCAGTGCTCTTTGATCTTCTCGATCATTCTACCCACTGACATTATATAACATCATCAGATCATACCTAAAAAGAATCAAACACAATACCTGGATTGTATGCCCATTTTCAATTACTTTAACAACACCACTATTTCAAGCCCTGGCTGCACACATGCTGCGTAGCCTATTGTTTCTTTTGGTAAATGAACAAACTACTAACCTAAGGAATGATCTTTATTTTAATTGATTGGATATTTATCAAGTTTTGTTTCATGTAGATACATTTAATTCAGAAGGATATGCTCTCATGGCTCTTTTTAAAATGATATCCTTGCAGGCATCCATCCTTTGATTCATTTGTCGATAAAAACATCCACAGGGCTTTGACAAGACTCTTTCCATCTTTCCTGGCATAAAAGTACAGCAATTACAGTAATACTTTTCAAGCTTTTGCTTTTCTGAATGTGCCAATTCTGCCCCCATGATTTACTGTAAGCGAAGGGAATATTTCTTTCACTGCCGTGTACAAGTCTTCAAATTCCTGGTTCACTGTGATGTCCTACAAAGAGTGATACAAAGAGAGTGGATATGTTTGCAAAAATGAGACGATTCGGAGCAATTCTACCAGAGGTGAAATGTGTGTGACTTACTGCAAAGTCTAATGTTTCCATGGCTGAATCAGGGTTTTCCTGTATAGATTTGAGGATTCCATGGCAACCAACATTTTGGATGGGGTTCCTCCCCATCTGTCGAAAGATAAATATTAGAAATGTAATAACATGGCAATGCTGCATAGGGGTCTTTACTGTGATTGTGTAGGGTATGAAATAAACTATTAAAGCTATTATACCTTTTAACGGTTCCCCAACCCCTGTACTGCCACAAAGTAGTTATACAGTTTGACATAGTCAAAATTCAACGTTTTCAGATATATAACAGTTGCTTTCTTCACCTGAGAATCAGGTGAGAAGATCAGTACCACTCTGATGACTGCACGTTAATGGAGGTGACACCAGGAGTTGATTAACTTAGCTTAGCGTAAAAATAGAGAACACATATCCTGGCCCTTACCTGTGGCAACAAAATCCACTTAACAGTACTTTGAAAGCTCACTAATCAACATTGTAAATGTAATATATTTTTAATTGTTGGTACAGGTAGCTTGTTAGAGTTTTTGTTAGGTGACTGCCAATGGCACAGAGACAAAAAAATACAATAACTGCATGTAAGGCTCAGCAAAAAAAAAATTTATACGTCAGTTTTTGTAAATGAGATATAAGGTGATAATTTGTGAGCTTTACAAGAGCTGGTAGGTGGACTGTGCAACAACGTCACATAGCGAGGATATCTTTTTACTTCTGCTTCCAGATTTTATGCTAAGCTAAGCTTAGCACCAGTTTAAAAAAAAAAAAAAAAGATTAGTATTACTCTTTTCTGAGGCAACTTTTGGACAATTGATGTGTGCACTGTCCAAATTTACTCAAACAGGTGATGACAATTTCAGTAGCTGCCATTAATGTAGATATGGCTACTGCCATTAATGTAGTTCACATTAATGGTAGTAGCTGCCATTAATGTAAACCTTGATCATATTTTACTGTATGGAACTGCCCAGAACTGTTCTCTAGTAGAGTTCATGCAATCAGACATTCAAGCTCCTTTGTAATCAATATCAAATGCCCAAGCTGTAACTGAATTTAGTTTTTTATCCATCTCCATAAATTTCATTCAGACAGCTGAGATGATCCCCTACAAACTCTGCTTGGGCACTGACATTAAAACAAAGTACAGTGATCCATTTATTTATCCCATTTTATCCGCTGTTGCCCCCCATTGCTTTTGAAGCTAGAACCAATCTCTTTTCAACAGCTTACATTCAGGGATTTGATTGTCTTGTTTACTTTGAGGCCCATGGCGAGGTGGATGGCTCCTTCAGGGGGTATTCGGTTGTTACTGTGGCGAGAAAAAAATGCAGAAAACAAAAAAATGTGTGTTGGAGTGTGAGAGAAGCAATCGTAAAGTGTTATTTTTAAATGGCATTATTTATCCATGGAGCATAAATATCTGGAAATTTGTGAGAGAAACTTTGTTTTGCTTGAGAAGTTATACAAGAAGCAGAAGAAGCTGAATTAGTTAACTAACTTGCTTGGTATAAGTTTACCTTTAAGAAAAAGGTGAACACTGTTTAAGATGTATTGGTACTACAAATCTGATGGAGCAAGTTAACCTCTCCAGTAGTCTCATCCATATTTTTAAATTAGTTTTAGGGTAAAAACATAGGCCTAGTATTTGTTTTAATGTGTGATTTATAAGTACTGTAATGTCTAAACTTAAGTTACAGACACTGCCACTTTTAACTCTTAATCATGTTATCAGATATTAGTGTAACAAAGGCTGATACCTCACATTCAACTCCTCCAAAACACTGTTCTCTTTCAGAGCTTGTCCTAAAGCAATGGCTCCTTCTTTGCCAAAGCCATTAAATGTCAGATCCACTGTTGTAAGGAAAATGTTTCCCTGAAAAACAGAAATGTATGTGTAAAACACGATTTGGAAAGAAATGCTCAGTCATCCCAAATGCAATAAAAAGAAAATTTCTAACAACATTATCTGAGGACCAAAGTAACACCTTCATTTAAAAAGCAGTACAGACATAATAAGCCACTGAGGACCTGAATCAATCAAACCTGTCAGTGCAGCTTACTGATCAAGGTCCTCTTGACCTATCGTGGTCATTAAGATAAGCAGAAAAAGTGCTCCTGCAATATCTGTCCTGCTGTGCAAAGCTTGATGAATACAATACCAGGGGCTGTTTCATAAAGTAGAATAAGTGAGTTAGCCAAGTAATATCTTCCTCTGTTAGAAACTAAGCTGCATTACTGAATCATGTCATTAAATTTAATATACAAGTTTTATTTCCATAAGCAAAACAGCATCCCCAGAATCTATCACAAATCTTGTTTTTACAGTCTCATTTCTAGTTTTCTAATTCATCTTTGGGAAATCCACGCTGCTTGTTCAAAAGTTTAAATAATCGTCTTTTCAAGAGGAAATGTTTTGTATGAACACTATCTGGACATACTACCTATGTTATGTGCTAATGTTCCCTAAATTCAAACTAAAGAAAATCTTATTGCTACCAACTGTTTGGGAAAATTCATTTCAGCATGAAATCAGCATCAATCAGTAGCATCAGAGTCAGTGACACCAACAAACTAAACACACAGATTAGGAAGGCTAGCTCTGTGCTGGGGACTTCGCTGGAACCCTTGGAGCAGGTGGTGGAGAGCAGGACCCTGAACATCATGGAGAACAGTTTGCATCCTCTCCACAGCCTGCTGGTCAAACAGCCTTAGACATAGACTTTCTCCAGCTCCATTGTGATAAGAAAAGGTACAGGAAGTCATTCCTCCCAAAAGCCATCACCCTGTACAATAACTATTTTATGATTATGTAGAGCTCTGCTCCAACAGTTTAACTATCTGAAGTGATCAGACTAATTTCCCACCATTGCACACCTCCATCCATGCAATTAAACATCATGCATAGTAGTCTTTCTGTTTTTTTTCTGTAGATTTGTTGAAAGTGGAATATGTTGCTGTTCTGATGTTTATTTTTTCTGCATTATCTTGTGTATCTTCTGTATTGTTCACCGTATCTTATTCATCACACACCATTGAAAGTAGAGCTACCATGCAAGGTGCAATGGTTTCAGTGTTTTGCCCAAGGACACTTCAATCTGCATATAGGCAAGAGAAGTCAGGGATTGAAGCGCCAGCCCCACGATTGTCGCATAACTGCTCTACCTCCTGAGCTATAACCACCCAATATATAATTATAAATACAACTGTTTTGATTTTTTTATTCAGTGGGTTCATATGACAATGAAGGGCTTAAAAAGTGCCCTGGTCAAACCTGTCATTGTAGTAGCTTTGGAGTTTGGTTATCTTGCATAAGTAAAAAAAAAAAATCAGTGTTCAAACATTTCCAGGTGCATTACCCCAAGGCCATTGGCCAACATCACAGCTCCTCTTCCTCTAAAGCAGTTCCAGGCCAGACTTAATGATCTTAACCCTGTGTTCTCTGATAGAGAGTCTCCAAGGGTTTGCCCTTAGGATAGGGAAAAACAATAAAAATGTATCACAGTATGACAAAACTAAAGCTTAATTTTGATCATTTGAAAAATCCAAGAATATGTATATTTATAGTATATTTTACTCAACATGGCAGTTATTTATACAACCTGTTGAATAAATCATTGTTGTTTTCAACAGTCTTTAACATTTTGAAAAGAATTGTTAGCATCCAGACTTGTTCATGATATTTTAGATATGTATTATATTTTGTAGCAAAGTAAAAAAATATCATAAGAAGTGCTTTTTAAAATCAAATTACACAGACCCCCACTTCTGTGCTCGGCGGGAGAAACGTAGATTACTCTGCGATTGTATGTTTTTAATGGACTGAAAAGAGAGAACTAGTGAGTGACTGTATCCCATGGAGAAAAATCTCCATCATCATTTCTTTCACTTTATCATGAAGATGCAAATGGTTCATAATCATAGAAAAAGATGTTTTTACTGTGCTGAGTTGAAAATGCAATAACACTATAGCATAAATGTCAGTGTGTGTGGTTGATATACTTTCTCTTGAGGACCTACCATATGGAAGAATGTGCTCAAAACACATCAGGTTGTCCTTTGATATTTCACCAGTGGAGAAAGCAGAATTGAATTTGTGGGGATGAATCATAGCTGCATGCATGGTAATGACACACTGTGGTGTCTCCTCTCCCACAGACAGATTTATTTTCAATTACCTACACCAAATGCTCAGTGCATCCTGGTCTGCCATTCTTCCACAAGGTGTCTGTCGCCAAGCTCATCCACATGATAATTGAAAGAGGTGTTAATGAGGGCGAAATGTTATTGACCTTTGAATATTACAGTTTGCTGCTGCCTGCTGCTCTATGACTGCTGGTAGATAAAGCTACACCATTACAGAAAAGCCTTGGTTTTATGTGAATGATTTTCCCAAAAGTCTAATAATAGTTGATGCCTGTAGCTGCATATAGTCATAATGTTAAATTATCTGCAATCTTCACAGAAATTGGCCAATTTATAGGGATTTATGCAGTTATGATTTTGATAAGGCAGAGAAGAGGACTTTGCATGCACTTGTGCACGTATCTATATCATTAATTTATGTGCAAACAAAATAACATGTCAGTAGAATAGTTGGTTTGTGAAATTTCTTTTTGAGTTTTGTCTTTGCATTAGTAAATGGACAGTTTATGACTCATGTATGGCCAAGTGAAACAAATACTTGAGATTAATTGCAGAGATAAATACAAAAAAAGCAGAGAATTTACTTTTTTTCATAGTCTTACTTATCCTATATATGATCAGAAGTATGTGAACTTCTGTATTAGTGATGTGTGTGTATGTTTTGTGGATTGTTATTGATGCTGTTTTTTTTTAGTTGGGCTGTAGGCACTGGGTCCTGTTTCTGGACATCTCATTCCTGAAACTGGTGTACTTTGCTTTTTATTGATGCCACATATAGTTTTTTGGTCCCAAAGTTCAGTTATGCAGTGCTGCTACTGTGACGATATCAACTTGTTAAAAATAGGAGTCATGGGTACTGTTTTAGTTTTGAAAGTGTAAAAACCTCACAAAATAATTGAGAACTTTATTACATATAACTAATTGTTATGCTACCTGCATTCTCTCCTAGAGCATTGTAGCTGAGGTTGAGGTGCTGTAGCTTGGTGTTGGTGATGAGAGCTGGGCCGAGATGCTCAGCAGACCGGTCTGTGAAATGGTTTCCAGACAAGTTAAGGCTCACCAGGGTGCTGTTCTCTTTAAGCATTCCAGCTATGGCTCTGGCCCCATAATCCCCAAGATTGTTGTCAGATAGGTCCATATCTGGGATCAACACACAAACACAAAAGTCAGAAGAGGGCCGATCAAAAGAACAATAGTGTAGTAGTAGAAAAAGTACACTAAAGTACAAAAGTACACTATTGTAATGTAGTGGTAGTGTAAAAGTTGCACAGTCGTAGCATGGTGGTTTAGCAATGTTGCTCTGTCATTTGATCCACCACTCTGATCTAGACTGAAATACTGTATCTTAGACTTATATGGACCTACTGACCTCCTGCCACTGCCACCTGTATAGAAGTATTTCAGTTATGCTTTAACTGAAATACCTCTATACAACCATGTGATGGCTTGCATTGTTTCCAAATGATAAATAATAACTCTGGTTTTCAGTGTGGTTTTGGGTGAACTAAACTGCACAAAACTGCTCAATTAACTACCACAAAAATTGTTAGAGACATTCACGTCTTATTTCAAGGATCCGCTTCTTTTATGACACCTTCTCTTTGCATAAATTGCAATCAACAGGTTTAAATGTTAATTTATCCAATACTTTACACACTTTAATTTGTTGTATTACTGTTTTTTTAGTTTTTAAAAACATTTGTCATTTATTGTATAACAGAAAATACATATTAATTAAAAAAACATACCAGCTCTCAAAATCTGCATTAGCTAATGCTACTGCTGCAGCGTCTGCAAAATATACACACACAACTAATCTATTATACTGTGTATTAATAACACTGGATTACCACTGGAAGTTGTATAGTAGCGCATCATAAAGGGTGATAAAAATAATGCCAGCCCAGAGAGCCTGTATGACTCACAGGAGTCATTCTCCGTAGATCCCCCTATAGGTTGCTGAACTGCACATACAATATGACTGACATTTAACAAATATTAAACAGGGACCCTAGATGTTAAATCGTGTGCTGTGGCATATAATTGGGGTGAGAAAGGTGTACAAGTGGGAGTTGAGGTGGCATTTGTGCTAGAAAAGGATGAGACAGAGTGAGGGAGAAGGTAGAGAAAGTGTGTGCACGCGTGAGTATCCACTAAAACCACCTGTAATGTAACAATTTTCCTTTAACATCTCAGCTATAGCAGCTCCGCCCATTCCTTCCATCCAATTATCTTGCAGGTTCAGCCTCAGTATTGAAGTGTTGGTTACCAGGGGAACCGCCAGTGCTTTAGTGCCCTGCAAATACACAACCAACCCCGCCTCAAAGTGAAATTCTTGTGTGTGGTCACTGCAGTATATTTTCTTATCTGTATTCTAGTTAAAAGAGTAGATGTATTGATGCAGGTGGGCAGAGAGAGAGAGAGAGAGAGAGAGAGGAATATTAAACCTGTGTGAGACAAATGAAGCAGAAGGGAACAGTGTGGAGGTGTGGGTCAGAAATAAAGCTTGCAGAACATGAAAATTATAGTTTCTAGCATGGCTAATGAGAAAGTTGAGAGCATGAAGCCTTATGTTAACTTGAGCTTTTGAAAATGCAGAACATGTACAGTCTCATCAAGAATAGTGCTTTTGGCTGTAGAGTGTCTTTCTGTACCATTTGAGAAGCCTATCAATCTGCAAGACATGCATAAATAAATTACCTTTGTCAGTCACACTTTCAATGACTTTACTTCTGAACTGTTATTGACAGGTGACAGGTTAAATCAATCTAAATGATGTTACTGAATTGAAAACCTCGGGAGCTGACTGATTAAATAATGGTTTTACTTTCAAACTTTCATTCGCAGAAGTCTGTGTGTTCCAGTGAGCTCCAGACAAAGTAATTTTTACATACGCAGAAAATATAGACCCCCTCTGGCCTCAGTCGGATCAATTTTACATTTATTGATCTAATTGTGTGTGGGCTAAAATGAGACTGTACATGGTGTAAATGCTAAAAAAAACATCTTCAATTTTGTTTTTTTCTACAGCATAAGGTGAAAATGAATAAAACATTATGTTCTTAAAGTTAAATGCAACATGTTCTAATGTATTTTCTCCCATCTTTGATCAAGTCTTTGTAGATCTGTTATGACTGTGTGAGAGCGAAAACATGTATACACATTGACCTTGTGTTTAATGCTCATTAGGACCCAATAATTAAAGCTACTAAATCTATAATCAAAAACAAGAATGTTTACCTAGAGGTAAATTAAAATTTAGATCTGCATAATGAGCGCTGTCTGAGTAGCTATAAGTCACAAACAGCAGCCTCCCTTCTCTTTGAAGAGGAGGGGAACTCTCGACTTCAATATGAACTGCTAAGCTCTATGTAATGGGGCTAGACTTGTGCAATTTTATATGTAAAGTGTACTGCAAAGATACATACGGTACATGCACAATCTATTTCCAGGGAAAGGACTTGAAACTCCTTGAAGCTTGCATTGCTCTCCAGACTGTCTCATGATCAGTGTAGATCCCCAGGAGGGGAATGTGACTTTGAATTAATGAGTCATTTACTGAACAAAGGTCTGGGTTGATCTGAAATAGCGTTAGAGTCTAACCTTGTTGAACCTTGATGTCAAGTTTTTGCTCAGACTCACACAAACCTTTTAATCACAAGCAGAATGTGAACACATTTCCACCAGGAAGTCCAAACATTATTAGCTTCTTTTTTTTTTACAAGGAGCAGGTTTAGTTCAAGTGCCTTGCCCAGATGAAACAGATCTCATGAGGGAAACAGGTGAAGAAAAAAAGAAAAGACCAGTTTACACATAAAGGACTGTATGAAAATGATTCAGATGGGGAGGGGCGAAACATGGTGTTTCACTTTTTAATAAAGTAAGACCCTCTCCTCTTCTTGACTTAAAAAACTGGAACACCCTACCAGTACCTTATACTCTCAATAACTGACTTTTTTTGTCCACATTTTTGGTGGTGTTTCTGGGAACCCAGTAAATTTAGTCCAGTGTTCACTCTCTATTAGCTCTGCTCTCCTTAGGGAAATATTGCACTCTTTGGCTGCTAAGTGTACCAGTATGTTCAATGCCTGGTTTCTACATTTGTCTGTTTGCTGTTTTGTGTTAAGCAGGTTGTGAGCTGTAGAGCTTTTTTAATGAAAATGGTCACCTGGTGCATTTTCATACAGTCCCTAACTTGTCTTTAAATTACCTGAGGTCCCAGGCCATGATGTATCATGGACAGCTCCTTATTTTGCATGTGACGCAGGAAATAAGAGGCAGGTAGCACTTGTAACATTTCACATGACTTCATGTAGCCCGTCTGGCCCGTTGGGTCATACGCCTCCTCCTTACCTGCAGCACAATTAAAGACACTAGTTGTGGTGCCTGTCTGAATTATCTGCTGTTAATACTCATTTGAAAAAGAAATTAAATGTGGCACTTTCCCTCAGCGGAGGACCGTTTCAGTGTGATATTGAAAACTTCCTTGTGGCTGATTTCGCCCTGTCAGGGGAGCTCATTCATACCAGATGGTTTTACTTGTGGTGAAAAGGAAGCCTGACACAAAGACTGAGATGAAATCATTAAGATGCAGAACAGGGTTCTACATGTGTGGGCGGGCGCGTGTAGGAGTTTCTGTTCTGTTTTTTTTTCTCTTTTCTGAAATGATTTAGAGATGGTGAAGATGGAAAAGAAGAAGGGAAAAGATTAACAGATGGGGTGACAGGAGGACTTTGCCTTATCAATGCATGTTCTGATCAAAACCAAATGAAAACTCAAAATACTAGACAGAAAATAATATAAATAATAAAATAGGATGAAATGGTCCATTTATACATATGACTCACATCGTCAAGCCATATCCCGACTTTTTCACACATTACACCCTCTATCATAAAATGTAATAACTTTATCTCCCTTATATCAATTTTGTGTATACCTTCGAGCTCTAAATCTGTGTCATAGTCCTCATCAGAGATCACACACTCCTCTTCTCCCAGCTCCTCCTCTTTCTCTTCCTCCTCAACCTCTCTTTCACCTCTTCCTAGCGCTCTCCCATCAGGCCTTGAGCGTCGGTCCTTTGGCCCACGCATGTCGACCTCTGTCCGGCTCCCTCTTTGCTGGATGGAGAATAAGAAGGTAAGACATTGTGACACGTCAAAGCTGGCCGCTGTTGGAAGCCTTAGAGAGAAGATTCAATGGATTTGCTGCCGGAAAAATAAAACTGATACATACACTTTGGAATCCATCAGTATGGATGGATCATTTTAACTTGTCTCTTTAAACTTGTATCCTTCTGTTTTTTAACTACTTTGTTTCCCTCCCACTCTTTTCTTCCCACTCCCCTTTAAGCTCTTGAACCAGAGCCTCTTAAGCTGTCTTTCACTCCCTTTTATTTGAAGTCTTAAGGCATATTCAGTGAATATCTCCGTTAGCCATGTCAGTATTTGTCACTGTCATATCCTTGTTTTCTTGTCTTTGTTTTTCTTTTCCTCCCTCACCTTAACCACGCCCCTCTCTCCACTCTCACTCCCTGATTGTCTTCAGCTGCACCTAGTTTCCAATTAGTCCCCTCACCATTTAATACCCTGCACTCTGCACTTCCCTTTGTC
>JAUMHL010000030.1:21344406-21462742 GCA_032362345.1 Sandelia bainsii
ATTAAAGACTCTTTTGTTTGAACCCTCTCTTGTCCTGGTCTGCGTTTGGGTCCACCATTTTGTGCATGTATCTGACAGTATTATTGTTATCAGAGTTAATGCCACTATTTGCATTTCAGTGGTACGGCATATGTTCTTTAGTGGACAAGTCGCCTTCAAAGGTTACTTTGTTCAACAATGTACTGTGTTTGTACTGCATTTCTAAACTACCCAGCCTTGTGATTAGACTACATAAAGGTGTAATTAAAGCAGACGTTTAGGGTGAAACTCTGAACCCTCCTGGTTAATAAATTCATACCAGTACACAGGTCATAAGAGCAATCCATAAAAAGGAAATGGAAAGTCTTTAGCCTGTAATTTGAGCCAGCCCAGGGCAAGGTAGTACTGAGGCATGTCTAGAGATGGTGTTAAGACCTCCATTGCTAAAGCCTAATGTGTTCTTGCAGGTCTGTAGCATGCTTTGAATTCTCACAATAAACTCACTCTCATGTGTTGTATCTAGTGCTTCCTAACAGTCAGCTTCTGAACAGTCCTATATCACTCACCTACCTGATTTTTCACATGTCGCTTGCTCAAGACTTTCCTACCTCCAACGGCTGCAGCTTCTCACTTTCCGTTTCTTCCCCACCGTCTTCTAGCACAGAATGTAGCGCAGTCTCCTTGACCAACTTCTTCCCATGAACCATGTCCCTAGAACTGAGTAATTGTGATATTAATGCTAAGAAAACTATATCTTTTTGGTCTAATTTAGCATTTTAAAGTTAAATATTTGTGCTGTGAGTAAAATCACTGTATTGCATTTGACAAGCAGGTATGTGTTCATGTACAATCTATCTTGGTTAATAGGAGGGTCCAACTCTTTGGGCTACTTAAAACATACACTGCTTCACTACCCAACAGCCAGTTACCAATCAGAGTCCTAGTGTAAAGTTTGGATGGCTTGTTTTGTTGACAGGTTGCCATGGTGCTGAGGGGCATCTGAGTGCTGACTCTCTGAGCCATGACGACCGGCACGTACAGCCAAGACAGGTTTTTCAGATAAAAACTCTATATCAACATATAAATCTGACCTTCAAACTAAAATGCTTCGACCTTAAACAAGTCCTAGTGCAGGTTTAAAACTTTCCAGTCTGGATTCTTTCTTATATAAGCAACACAAACAAACCAGGCAACTGTGTTGACATATTCTGTAAATGTTTCTCTTTATTTGTAAGTAAATGCAAAGTCCTTGCAGTTGATGCATTAAAATGGAATATCCCCAATCAATTACACAACAAAGGTCATTATAGCAGAGGCTGATTAGATCAGAGTTGTTCGTAGCAGCAGCGATATGCAAACACAGAAAAAGAAATCCCTCGAAAATATTTTTACCACCCAAAGCCCTGTGAGAAAGGCTGGACAACCTCACAATACAGTCTCACTGACTGACACAGTGCTGGTAAATAGACAGAGCTTTTAAAATATGAACAGGAGACAGAAGATCACCATGCATTTGTTTAATGCTGCTGTTTTATCTTCATACCATAAAGATATGTGAGACACCACATAGAATAGGCCTTTTTTGTTCTTTTTAAATCAAGCAGAATCATAGTGCTCATTTACATAATCAAAATACATTCATAAAAAAGTTTGAAGTGGTATTCTTTATATTTTATACTTTATCTTTGAATATATATAAGCTATATATATAGATGCTATCTCTTGTATCAATTGTTTTCCTGTTGCACATTTTACATCACAGACATTTTCTTGACAGCTCTCATTCCAATTAAACAAAATCTGTTTAAACTAATTATACAGAGGAGACATTTATCCAGAATGACAACAGTGGGGACAATGGAACTGGCCCATTTTCTCCCAGCAGTAAAAAAAAAAAAAAGCTGACTCAGAAAAAAACAAACAATAAAACCCCCCACAAAAAAAACATTCTTGACAGTTGGAGACATTTGAAAATCACACTGAAATCCATTAATCATGCTGATAGGAATTTTTAATTTGAATCAAAGACAAAAAAAAGGAAAGGAAAGGGAGACTCAGAAGCTGACAAGAAAAGCCACAGGTTACTTCAGAGTGGGTGATCAATAAACAATGTGGCCCCTGCACAAATATATTCAAATTACAACCCTGACTCATTGGAAAGCAGCAAATGACCACAGCGGCAGTGTGATTGCCTCTTGTCTCTGAATGAGAAACTTCACTTATAACAATAGGAGATCAAATCTAAAAGCCACACGAGCACTTTCCTATTGCCTTCTTGAAGATTAAATTTACAGGCTTGTGCCAAATTCATGCTTAATTCAAACTCTGACCAGTTTGACGAGGTAACAGACAACAAGGAGAACAAGCACACACCTGAGTACATGCATGTTTACACCCACTCGTACAGAAATGCACACACTTATGATTTGTATGGCACACAGACATGCATGCTGATGCTACTGAGGAGGCGTCAGGTCACAGTGAAAGGGTGGCCCGTGAGCCACAGAGTCATGTAAAATCATGCAGAGAGACAAAAGAGTGAATGTACAGTAAGTACTACACGTAGGCAGAGACATAGAGTTAATGTAAGGCAATAGGCAGAGGAGTTATGATGCTGATAAATGCCCATTTTAAGATCTCCATAGATGAAAATTAGGTCAAGTGTTACGTATGATCTGGGCAGCATAGGGAACTACAACCAGTAGCAAGTTAGCTTAGCTTAGCAAAAACAGAAAAAGTATTGCAGTCTTGGCCGGAGGAGGTAATTTCCTGCATCTGGCCAATAAAACCAAAGTGTGCAATATTTGCACTTTTTTGTCCAGCTCACAAACAAGATATGTGTTAACATACGTATCTGTCAATTAAACTAGATTTCTTGTTATTTTATGTCTTATCTACCTGAAACAACACAATCCTTCAACACAACCCTCTGCATTTAACAGAGGGCTGTTTTTTGAATGTATAAGTGACATCTGGCTGTAGCTTCATATGAGACAGACATGACACTGTGTTAATGACAGACATTAACACTTAGCAAAAACTCCCAATTTCCAAAATGTCAAACAAATCCTTTAACTTGTAAAACTTCTGATCACCTGTAATCACTGCATAATCATCTAGATTTCAAGAGAACATTTTTCAATTAACCTTAATAACTTCCCTCCACCATGATTATATAATTTTCACACAAATCACTTTCCTATTATTATAGTCAACAAATCAGTACCTATGAACACTCTTATATTTTCAAACCTAATAGCCTAGAAGAAGAATTTAAATATGTGTTTATTTGTGATTTTCTTTAACACAGGTTCAGATTTCCTCTTTAGTGCATGCCTTCCACATTCCTATGAAGCTGCTGTGGGTTGGGCAAGCACCAGCTGGGACACAAGATTATGATGTTATGAGAGAATGGACAGGCCACTAAAAGAGCTGGCACAGGGGCTGATGCATTTTGATAGATTGCCAGTGAAGAGCTAGATAATGTTCGCAGAGGCAGAGGAAGTGTACAATGACAGAACTGCTGTTTTCATAAATCAGGGTGACCTGTCAACACACCAAATCTGCTCCCAAAATATCTGGCTTTCATTTTTTTCCTGTCTCATGCATGTACATCTTCAACTTTTCTATCTTTCAAATGTATCTGGAATTACGGCCTTTAACATAAATAAAAAACAACTCAAATAGATTTGCCCTGATTCTTTCCTGAAACGTAAAGTCAACTTAATTCATATGTCAGAAATTAAGTGAGTTTGTTATGCCACATATTTCCTTGCAATTATAAAACCTCAATAAAAGTATTTTTTACTTTAACAATAACACAGAGTATATAATATTTCTTGATTATATTCTTGTCTTGGTCATGCATTCACAATGAGGCAGGTCATTACACTAGGTGCACACATTATGAATCAAAATGATCAATTAATAATTTTTGGAAGTATCATCAACAAGCAAAACAGATTCTCAGAGAACAGAACATTTCCAACTTGCTACAGACAAAATTGCAGAGCCCGACAGAAACATTAGAGTGGTATAAAAAAGAGAAAGAAATCAATTTTTATATAGTACAAAAAAATTGGCACAGTATTCTTTAACCAGTGTTGCTGTGGCCTCCAGACTGGTTGTTGTCAGGAAGCCTCCAATTTGTAGACCTATGAGCAGAAAACCCTGAGAAAGGAAAGACAGTGGGAGAAACAGAAAGACAGTCAGAGACAGAAAGCAACAGAGAGATAGAAATAGAGATGTTAGAGTAATTACTCATCCAGCGAGCAGGGGCTTTGATGGCCAAATGTGAAATTCAAGTGACAATCCACACAGGAACAATCATCTGTGATGCATTATGTTGGTGCTTAATGAGCCATAGTGGCTATGTAGGGCCCTTGTTTTGCTCTCATGGCAAGGGTATATGAAGTGTCTAATCTTGAATATGCACAAATAACAACGGAAACAAAAACAGAAATGGAACAGTGCCACTCGCTTTCACTCTAATCCTGTTAGTTTAAAGGCCCTTCTCTGTGGGTTTCTATGGTTACCCACTCTGTTTTCATCTAAAACTAGGGGTGATATCACATCAGCGTCGCCAACAACTACAGGTTGCAGTTTGGCATTGCACGTACACGAAGGTCTTTCTGAGATAAAGCTGCTCACTGACTGAGATGCGTAAATATCAATTAGCTGTGCCAAACACCTTTTTCTCTAAAATGTGAGCTAAACAGCTGGCAAAATGGAGTGGAAAAGATGGATCTCTGGTAAAAAAAAAAAAAAAGATGAATAAACATGAAAACACATCTTAGCATCCCACACAGTTCAGTGGTGCTGCAGACAAGACAAGTGAATGATCCTGGTTTTATTAGTTGGGTGTAGAAACCAGACATTACCGTGCCGCTTAAAACCCACTAAAAGACAAACTGACTAACAACAAACCAATTAATGCAGCAGGAAAAAATGTGTATGGATGAAGGAGGGAAGATCAGATATTTTCTGGTTTTGTTTGGAGCAAAAAGTGCTACTTAAAAACAACATCATGGCTCTGAGTCAGCAGGTTATTCAAATACCTGGTAAATTAGCAAAAAAGTTAACATAGCTCCTTGAAAGATTTTAAGTTCTCAAAGTCAAATAACCTGAGGGTCGATCAGGTAATGACTTGGCAAGAGATTATACTTACAGCTGCAATCTTAATACCTATAAATAGTTCTATGATAGCTACCAGTCTTTGTTGGGTCTGTCCAGTAAGAATGACCATCAATCCAAAATGAGTCATAATGGTTCTGGTGAACCCTCGACCTTTCCTTCAACAACATTCCCCAAAACATTCATTTGTGGGCAACAAATGTCAAAAACGACTGCGCAGGTGACTATAAAATTGACTGTGGTTGTCATGTGTGTCATACTAAAGTTTCTACAACTGACATTTCAAAAGTTCAGAACTGCTGTTATTTTGGCTCAACCCACTGAGGTTTAACCACATACTCGTCTGAATCCTTTTTGCTCTCCTCAATGTAGGCGATGGACTCTGAACGAAGCCGGTTGGTGACCTCATAGGTGCGCAGGGTGACACCAAAGATGTCCTCATGGTAGCGGTTCTCATCCTGGTAACAGGAGGTTGGTAAAGATAGAGAGAGAGGGAGAGAAGGGGAGAATATGTGAAATGGTTATTGTTTAGGATGCTGTTTTAACAATGAGTTACAGGCCTCATTTGAAAGAGACAATAAACAAAAAGTGGAATGTGTCGACAAATCTGTTAGGACTGAGCTGCTCTTGCAAGAGAAAATAAAATACTAGTTTCAAACTATTTTTGTTATTTGAACTCCAAGTTTAATTCATATTATAACAATTTTTATTTTGTGTATGTGTTGTTTTATTTATTTAATGCAGAATGGAGATTTTTAGAGATATTAAAACATCCTCACATTTATGGATGGACTCGTGTATACCATCCGTCAGCACATTTATAAGTTTCACTGAACAATGCTGCAAAACATCTCAGCAGTTGTGTACTACACACAAGTATGTAAGTGTGCTAATAAGAAGCTAGCCGTTTTACCCTTAAGTTCACAAGTTAAACAGCCAGTGAGTGGTGTTTTTTAAAGAAAATCTTTTTAAAGAAAGCAGCCCCATGCTTTGCACTCAGTTGCATATTTTAATATAAAAAAGCAGCCCAGTAGAACCTTGCCTGTTCACACTGGGTTTAATGTATTCCTCAAGGGCACCTGAGCAGTGATGCACATCAAATTTCATTCACAATTTTCTCAGCTCATCATCATCCTAGCTCATCTAGGATTCCAGATTGTGGCCCTCTTTCCTGACACTACCATCACTCACTGTTGCTATCCAAAGGTTTAATAGTGAATATTGTCATGACATTGCTGCACAGTGTTTCCTTCACACGTACCCGAAGCTTGCTGATGAAGAAACCAGCATCCTCCAGGCTCATGTTACCCTCCTGCTTGATAATTTGCTGGACAGTTTTGAGAACATCTCCAGCCATTGTAACATCTCCACAAACGTAGATGTGTCCCCCCTCTTCCCTCAGGCACTGGTACACCGTCTCTGACAGCTTCTCACGCAGTACGTCCTGTATGTATTTCTGAGAGAGAGGCAGAAGAGGAATGATGAGTGAGCATGAAGAAGTCAAGTGTGAGAGAAGTAGGAAAGGAAACGATATGAAAAAGTCATAAGACCAGTGACAGAAAATAAATTTAGTCCCTGTAACCAGAGACTAATTAATTACAGTGTAGTGTGGAAATGTATATTCTCTTTATTCTCTTCTTCTATTAAAGTCAGTTATTAAACAGCATTGCTAACAGTTAGCAGAATGTCCAACCTGAAGAACTTAAATTAGAAAAACATTAAATGGAAATTGAGTGAAATGAGTGTACTCCAGAATACAACCATAAAGGTTTTTATTCAACTCTTTCTACTCTGTGATTTTATTTCAAACCCACGCAGCTGTCCCAAGACAGAAGTGACAAGCTGACTCATCCACATTTATGGACAGTTTAGTGCTTGTACCTTTGGTTTGTCGGGTTCTCTGGAATAGGCTGTGTAGAGCTCCTTGAACACAAGTTTGTTCTTGGCCTGGATGGTCTCCTCCTTGTAGATGTGGTCCATCTCAGACTGCCGACAACCAAAAACCAGGATCATGGGGCACGGCTGAATGTCTAAAGATGACAGGCATAGATATTTAATTCCTCCAAATGAGAGACGTAAAACAAGAGTATGCTTTAAGTGTATTAAAGTATGTAAATCTTTGACAGGGATTTGATCTAAGTGCTTGTCCTGGATATTTATGTAATCAGCCATCAATCATGTGCAGCAGTGAAAATCCACTGCAAAGCCTCTCTGTGAGATAGTATATGGTACATCTCTAAGGAATGAGAAAAAAAATAAGACCAACCTTTGTGTTCGAGGTCATATAGTCTCTGTTGCCAGAAGCTTCTGAATGGGGCGATACCTGTTCCTGGACCCACTAGGATACAAGGTGCTTGATCGTCTTTGGGAAGTTGGAATGATGGGGCACTAAAAAATTAAAAAAAGAAACAAGTGATCACAAAGCTTGTGAAATTCACTTAACGAATCTGTTTTTGATATTTTGAGAAATACGCTGACTCCTAAAATGTCACACTTTTCTTTGAAAAACAAAGTCATATTTACCCTCGGACAAAACATGGCACCATCTCCCCCTTCTCTATCCTGTTGAGCCACGACGAACACACTCCATGATGCATTGGTCCTCCTCCATCTGAAAGGGATGATTACCAAGCAAGCACTTTACTTTTTCCTCTCCCCTCTGCCTCCAACTCTTGTTAAGTGCACAAACTAACAGAAGAGTGGCCTTAACACGTTCTCCAAGGCGAGGAGCATTTCTCTCTCTCTCTCTCTCTCTCTATCTCTCTAAAGTGAAATGACAGCAACTCAACCGTTGCTTATACACCATAGTAAATGTTTTTAATGTTTTCAAGTCCAGTAAAATTAACACTAAAATTGAAACGTGAATAGGCAATACAGTTTATATACTGTCATACTATGATACCTTTGTTGATACCTTGATACCTTGTTTGTGTTCATATCCCTAAATAGAATCTGTTTAGATATACTAAATCTTCTTGAGGTGTTTCCCAATCTATGCTCCTTATTATTACAGTTGTGGTCTGGTTGCTGTACAAGGCAGACTGGCTTTCCAAGATAACTTCCACTCAATTTTCTTTGAGCCATCTGAGGGTTTGCAGACAGGCTGGGTCTTTGCAACAACCTTGAAACAACCACAACACCGTGTCTTTTATCCTTGACAAAAGTGGAGCCAAAGCAAAATATATGTTTAGGATATATGGTTTTTGGAAAAATACTTTCTTCTTTGTGAGTTTTTTGAGCATTTTTACTGAAATGTCAAGTAAATGGCCAAACAAAATGCCAGGAAAAACAGAGACAATTAAAAGCCTAATGAGAGCACTAAAGTTTACCCTTCCACTCAGCAGAAATAAACATAAAACCTGCAGCTACACCTACACAGTGTTAAAATCCTTGGAGAAATGTTAGCTTGTACATAGCCTGGTTGGTTCTTGAACTGAAAAACACCCCCAGATGAATAGTAGATCTTTACCTTTTGCACGGTAAGAGACCACGGCAACAGTGAGGTGGATTTCTCCTGGGTGCAGGTCTGGAGAGGAGCTGATAGAGTAGTAACGAGGCTGCAGCAAGGGAAGCTGGGTGAGCAAAAGAGTGGAGGGCATCTGGATAGAGGGGAACTCCTCCAGCACCTCCACCAGTGTTGGATTGTTGTACCACTTCCACTCCTCATATTCCTGCAAACCCTTGGGTGTCAAGCAGAAAGGCAAGATGAGATTAAAAAAAACAACAGATGGATATTTATTTTATTTTATTTCTAGCTCGGTAAGCTGTTGAGTTGTTGTCCTAATTAATAAACACCAAGTCACTGCCACAGTAACAGAACAAAATTAAGAAAGAAGATTCCTCTTTTAGATCTGTAAACATTTCTGACTGGAGAGCAGGAGGCAGCCACAAGCAGAGCCATTCACCATTCACTGCCCAACTGTTTTTCTGTGTCATCACTGACATTTGGATGTGATGAATTTAGAGAGCTGCAAGCAGGCTAAAAAATCTTTCATATGTTCTTAACTTTTGCTTTGTTCTCAAGCTGACAATGAGCGACACAGTAGAAATTAAGAACCCTGGTGAGACTGAAGCACTGTTTGAAATATCTTATGCACAATTAGCAAAGTTTTATCAGCAAAGTATTTTTGGACTTTGGTTTTTTCAACCTTGATGCACAGATGGGGTTGTGAGGCTGATATAGTGTGTAAAATATTCATGCCTTTGGAAACGGAACACAATAAAACAGACACGACAACTTGACGATACTCTGCTTTCTGTGAGAATAGTAATAAGAAGCTTCAGACAAAAAAGGATTAGAAAAGTCAGAGAAGCCCTGCTTTAGCCCTGAAATAAGCTTAAGATTTAGTGCACACAAAAATAAAAAAATGTGCTGATTCTACTGTACTGTTTCTTTTTCTGAATTCAGAAGCCTTCCATCTTTTCCTTTTGCTTTGGTGACAATGATTTGATGCATGAGCATATGAGTCACTGCCTGGCCTCAGCCAGCCTCTTCCACACATTGACAAAAATGGAGAGGGAATTGTGGGAGGCACAGCAAGAGGGGGTGGCGGGGTAGGGTGTAGGGAGTTGGCTATTGCTTAGAACAATCAGCGGCTTTAATTTGGCGCCAGCTCACTCCTAATGTATGTAGTATTTCCATCAGTGCATCAAATCAGCTTTCAGACATAGAAAACTGTTACTGTTGAGCCTTAAACACATGGTGACTTTATATAGTATTGTGCTTTAAAAGCAATATAATAAAATGATGAATGAAGGAATGTCTGTATATATGCATTCACATGGTAAAAGGAGATACCATATTTCTGGCTATAACCCACGCACATACAGTATATTGTATGCCTCTTACGTCTGGTCACAAAGCTCAATACTTCTAAAGGTCAAAGTTAATGTTAATGCCGAAGTAAATTTACCTTACTGAGGATCTCTAGTCTCTTTTTGTGTTTGTCATTGGTTGCCAAAGCAGCAAATTGCTGCAGCAGCACAGGGCTTGGTGGAGTGGTGATGTCCAGGAAGTACTGGAAGGCCTGGTAAATGGTGCAAGGAGGGATACGAGTCTCATTTGTCCAGTTACTGATAACACCTGCGGAAAAGAAGGAGGTTAAAGCTTCATCAATTCATATTTTACATTAACTGTGGAGTTAAAATAATGAAGAGTCTAGTCTAGAATGGTAGCTGTTACAAAAAGGAGAAAGCATTTTGCAGAAGATGGAAGGAAGTTTAGTAAGTCATCACCAAAAACGACTTTATTCGTCAAGTCAAATTTTGCTTAAGCACACATACTGTGTTTAAGAAACACCTTGCTTCACAGTGGAAAATCACACTTAAGTCACACAGAGTCACCGCAACTGTTTGCCAATATGCAGCTCCACTGAAAAATTTCTGGGCATAGATACCTCGCTAAAGTGTGACTTCACAGTGTCTGCTGAGGGAAGAGAGACTGTTTCTTATTCATGTTTTGATTTTGACATCCTGCCCAGATTTCAAACTGCAACCCTCCTGATTGCAAAGTAGAGGAAGTAGCATGACGTTGTTAACAGCATCACCCACCTAGGGCAGTGTTCCTCTCCTCTAGGAACTCCACTTTGACAATTTGATTGACAGGTGGAGCATCCTCCAGTTTATCTATGAGAGCTGTCACCAGGTCCTCGTGGTTGCCAGGGAAGATACCCAGATGGTCTCCGGGCTGGTAGCTCAGGCTGTCGTGGTTGTTTGTGTGGAGCCGCACAAATATGGTAGAGCGACTGTAAAAAAGATCAGAGATTTAGAGCTGCACCATTTTCAGTCTGTTTCATTAAGACCAATTAATTGAACATTATTTCACAAGTTTAGTAAAAGAGCCAAATGTGTGACATTTTTTTCTATGTGTCATTCAGGCATACTCACTTGGACTTGGGGCTTTGCAGGTTTTGCGATTCTAGCATCTTTGCTCCATAAACCTTCTTCTTGTGAATAGTGTATAACGCTGTTGCAAGACAGAAACAAATGCACATAACATATATGACATTTACATTATTTAGGGACTGGTCTGAAATAATATATTTATCTTTAGACGTAATATGTTTTTATTAAAGGAAATTATTAAAATCTTTTATCTATCTTTTTATCTATTAGCTTAGCCTTGCATAAAGACGGCAAGTAACAAGGAAACCCATAACCTGAAATTTATGTACACGTTTCTGTTTGTGGGTGGATTAAACAAATAGAATACAAGAAGTTAATTTGTAAGCTTCAGATGGTGATAAAAAAGGTGAAAAGTTCAGTTTTTGTTGAAAAAGGTAACACATATATTGTCTACTGCATGCACTGTATATCAAAGAGGACAGGCTAAATAACAAGAAGATAATGCAATACAGTTAGATACTGTGGTTCTCATGGACAAATGTGACAAATTTCAGAAACCACTGCTTGGATAATTAATTAATTCATTAATTAATACAAAATGTTTGAACTGAATTTAACATTACTTTGCAGTTATTCTCTTCTAATGGTGCATGCTGCCCAACATCAAGCCTAGTGCTATAATTTACATGTTTAATTCATGCAAGTAATCGTGGGTCAGCATCCACAGGAAGCCACAGACCTCTAAGGTTCCACTGTAATTTTTCATTCCACAACAAAACCAGAAGTAGTAGCAGCAGGTGCTCTAATGGCTGAGTCCATGGCCTTAGAGACACTGGCCCTACCATCAGTCTGCAGTTATATTATGGTCATTTTGTTCTGCAGTACTTATCAACCCTTTAACATCAAGACACCACTGGCAGTTTATAATTCAGTTCCCACAGAATTATTTTTTACCTTCTGTGAGGGCGGGGGCCTCGGCTGTGTACGTCAAGCGGAACTTGCTCTTCTTCCAGCTGCGGTCGTTACTGATCAAGGAGTCGTTGGCCTTCTCGATGTTCACATCATCGCCAACACAGAACACGTCACAGGCAGCCTGGACAGGGAACAACACATCCACAGGAAAGACCGCAACCATTATTCAAGGCAATAATGGCTGAATACAGCAGTAGTGACACAGGACCAAAAAATAAAGCGGAAACTGAACTCTTGTACTATAAATAGAACTGTCTGCACCAGCTCAAGGTCAGACTGTATGCAGTCGAACATTTTCAAAATACAACAGTGACTAGTGAGGTAGTTTGAAAGAGATAATTGGCTCTCATATTTAATTTTTATATTGCTGCTGTTGCACAGAAAATACAGGATTAATATCAATACTTCGTGTAATACAAGTGACAGACATGCCAGTGATGAGCCAAAGCCGATAAGGATGTGCAAGATGTACTCACTCTGAACACATTACACCATTATGATCAACAAAATGAACTGAATGGAGATCACAGTGTTTTAGCCCAAGAAACCAACCTTAAAAACCTTCTTGGCCCAGGTTCTGAATGACTCCTCTTGGCCACACAGCTCATCTCCTTCTCCCATGCGTAGGATGCGCTCCCCCCCGAGTTCTTCAAACAGTGTGTCCACAGCGTGGGCAAAGGCGCAGAAGTGTGGGTAGGCCCTGGAGCCAAGGCCAAACACTGAGAACCTAAACAGAGACATACACACAGAAAGAAAGATAAGAGACAGATATAGAGAAGCAGATAGAGTTAAAAAGGAAAAACACAAACATACAGAAACAAACAAGCCACCACTGAGCCCACATTAGAAACTTGCCCTTTCATCCCTCTCAGAAAGCTCCAAACTGTTGAAAACCGCTGACGTTTTTATGAATACTTGTCCCGCAGCCTGGTTTCACATAGATGTAAACATGAAATACCTGAAGATCACTTTTTTCAGAACAGACAAGTCATCCTTCTGCTGCTTTGCTGTGCAACAGTCAGCTCTCATCAGATTCAAGTTTGAGCAATACATTTCCTTTTCTTTAACCCCTTGGGGATCTAACCGCACAGATGCTCTGAGAATTTTATGAAAATATGAAAAATGTTACGAATATTCAGGATATTATCATATTAACTTTAGGCATACCTACCTAAATGTTATACCTCATTTGAAAGCTTAGGGATTATCTTTTCAGCCATTTCAGTCTTTTTATGGTAGGATGTATGACATGGAAGTGGTGGGGGATTGTTTTATGGCTGTACTTCCACAGCAGTGAGAGCAGCTTACCTGTTAGCTATTTACAGCCTTTTAAAGATGATATAAAATATCTGCTTTAGACAAAGCAATGCAACCTTAAAGTTTATGGAATTATAAACAATTAAAGAGAAAAATATGAAAATAGTTAATCCCCATAAGGGATTAACGTATGAGTAAACTCTCCTCTGTAATAAAATCTCAAAGGAGGTTGATAAACAAAAATCCACTTTTAGAGAATAGGAAATCTGCAGAAATAGCATAGTTAAATAAGATGTTGTTCTAAGGTTAAGTTATTGCAGTCCAGAAGATGATTACCATTGTTAAAGTTTCTTCTGAGAAGATGATCTTTTACCTCATTATAAAACTTTTTGCAATAGTTAGAAAGCGAGACAAACTTGCAATCTTGTTCTGCGCACTTGTTAGATCACTTTTATGTTACCCACGTACGAAACAGTTGAAAATACAGCTTGTGCTGCCAAGGGTTTTGTCGCTAACTGTTTCCAAATGGAAGACAAATATGCAGCTCTGGTTTTCAAAACAATAGCATTTATATTTTGTCATGCCAAAATGTGACAATACGGAAGAAACCTACCAGTTAGCTGGTAGTTACATCAAAAGGTAATCTGATAATCTGAATGACATGTGAATATTTAAGTCATTATTTTACCTGATCTGCACTGTCCTATGTACTGTGTACAGTATATATTTTCATTCTTCAATACCCTTTACAGGAAAACGTAATTGAATTAAGTTGTTTTTGTCCCACTGATCACTTATCTTGTAATTTTCAGCTTGGAAAGATGCAGGTAGAAGTTTTATTAAAACTGGGTTAGTTAATGTTTTTTGATGTTATAGTTACATATGATAATTGTTTCAGCAGCATTTCAGCTGCATGAGTTGTTTGTTTTTACAACTAGACCTCTTGTCAGATATCATTAGACAATCAAGCCTATAACTCCTCCTCATGTCTGTTTGATCTAGTTTTGTTTACCTGACATTAGCAAGAGGTCCAGTGCTCTCAAAGTTGATCCTGGTTTCTGGCTCATCGCTGGAGGACTTGCGAGTGTCAGAGTAGGAGGACACGCTGTTGAAACGGACCTTGTAGCTCCTGGACAGGAGGCGAAAACAGAGGGTTGAGACACACAGATGTGTAACTGGAAAGATGAAAAAGATAGAAACTGACATGCATGAATACAAACGCAGGCTGTTTGAGGGAATAAACTCACTTTCTGTCTTCGTTGTTGGTTGTTGGATGGCGCATCTCCATTAAGGCACCTCCAAATTTCTACAGCAAAAAACAACAACTTTATCATCAATCTGTGTAATTGTCCTGTGGTCAATTAAGTTAAGCTGAGTTGTTATAAAATATCTATAAAGTATCTATAACTTTTTTTTTTTTTGTATACCTCTCCATTTTCAGGTGGATCACCATTGCCGAATGTGCTGGTCACCACTAACACCAGCGTCTCATGCTCCAGGTCCACCACATCATATTCATCCATTGACATGACCTACAGAAAAAGATTATACTGAGGTAATCTAAACCTACACTTACATGATGTGGTCTTTATCTCGCTCTCGTATCCTAGACACAAACTCCACACGACAGATAACTTGAGCATGTAAATTAGGGCTGAACACACAGCCGCTGGCAGAGGAGGAGGGTGTAATGACCACTCTGTCCTCGCCTCTAACGAGATGATAATATGCTGCTGCCACACAACAAGCGTCCATGATGCATACCATTCAACACGATGGTGTTTGTCTGCCACGAGCTGCACTTGCATTTCACATACACATACACACAGAGAATTCCACAACCAAAGGCGTGAAGAGAAAACAGGCTTTAGCCCCACAACAACAAAGATTTGCCTCAGGCGTTCGCATCTGTCCTGCATTCAATCTACACACACACCCACTCTCAGTGACACACACACTTGCATGCATGAATCTCTTCTTGTATGATTGATCACTTAGGGAAAAAGGAAGGGAATATAAGACATGACCTGGAGGAAAAGCAGTGTAAGATTGAGAGCAGCATGTTTTGCTTTTTTTCTCTCCCTCTCTTTTCTCTAAACAGATTTGCACAGCCAGGGGTGCTTCAGGATCTTGTCTTAAACTACTGTACTTCTCAAACGCTTCGGTGGTTAAATCTTGGCTCGTGACTCGAGGCACTATACTGCATGAGAGCAGAAGAAAATATGACAAAAGATAGAGTTTCTTCTACACTCTTTTCGCCTGTACTGAGCAGGCATCTACATGGCTTCAAGAGCTAAAGAGCAAGAGAAGGAATGTTATAGGATATAGGAATGTCTTTGAATCCCTCATTTTTCAATTAGACGGTGGTACAATCCTGTTCAACTTTCTGATAAGATGATGCAAGGTGAGAGCAAGCATACCTTTGCGTCAAATGCGTGCTTGAAGATTTCACAGAGAGTTTTGGCGTAATCTTGTGATTTGCCTGTCTCTGTGGCAAACAGTATGGTGGCTTTCACCCTTTTGGCCATGGCCTGGCCCATGAGCTTGGCTGAAAACTTCACAGCCCTGCAGAGATGAAGAGATACAGTGAGAATAAGATGCAGAGAAATCACAGGACAAGCAAATGAATCATCCATGGGCGAGTGATTTGAGGACACACTTCCTCATGCTGATGCATCTGTTAAAACATTTGAGCTGTTGAAATTAGCATTGGAGAGTTGTGTGGTTCACTTCAGCAGGCAGCTGACATTATGTCAAGGTAGCAGAGGAATGACAATTGTGATTACCTAGCCTGTCATATCCTCAAGGCAATTATATTAATCGCAGAACATACACGCACGCGGGTGCATGCAAACACAGACAAAACAGCTCTGATTACACCCTGAGGGGTTGATTGGATGAATTTCACCCCTGAGTAAACCAGCTTCCTTCCCATGTGTATAACTTTTGTGAGGAAAGTGATTATATGTTTGGCCTTAGATTATCATACACACAATACTACAGTATATCATCTTTGATGTTTACAGCCCTTGTCCTTATCTCTGTAATGCTAGGAAATCACTAAACTAACAAAACCAGTTTCATCACATTGTTTTGGTCTAATATTTCTGCATGAGTTCACACTCACTTGGCAAGCTTCTTGAATCCGATTGCTCTTTTTTTAGTGGGCGTCCCATTGACTCCTTTCCACACATGGGTATTCCAAGGATCAGTCTTTTGCATATGAGAAAAAGAAAACAGTTCAGAGATTGTCTTTGTTTAAGGTTAAAATCAATTCCAAGACACGGAGACACCATCTGCGATATTCAGTGTTTTCTTGGTATAGTGTAGCTTTAATTCACCATTTTCTGTATATTGTGCACTACCCTTTAACAAGCCTCCACATACTTCACCTGCAGGTGATGATTTCCAACTTTTATTTCCCTTAATGACTTCCTTAATATAGCTTGGCAGCCAACCATTTTGTAATCATGAGTGCATGTCTATAATTGTGGTGAAGTCCAAAAACACAAGATCCAATGAATTGCTTTATGGTCTATTGAAGCTAAATGTCAGCGTCAGAGTTGCTATAGTAGTAGTAGTCTCTATAGTACTATGCTATAGTAGTGGCTGTCTTATGGTTAATTCATTGTGATGATAAAGGGAAACTATAAACCACTACAGGCAGTTCATGTCTTAGATGTCCAAATAAGAAATTCATACAGCTCATGAAATGTCATTCCTTATAACATGGTCATTCTTCTCACCTGGTACTCAAAAGAGGGGGTGAGGCGGTAGTTGAGCATTTCTTGGTGGAAAACTGGTGTGATACTTCCTGACATAGGAGGCACAATCCACACCCAGTCTCCAGGACAACCTCCTCGCACCCGATACTCATTCTCCATGTGCTTCATGAAGGACTCTGTGGCTGAGTGATGGTCTACTATGGTCACTTTGCATGTCTAAAAACAGGGAGCACAATTAGAAAATAATATCATTTATGTATTTTATATTGGTAGGCATTTATAACACAATGCAGGTTTCTATATTAAGTTTAGGTTTATATTCACAGTCAAATATAACTACATTTAAAGTGACTATTCACTCAAAATAGTCTTACTTATATTGGTTGCAACTCGTGAGTGACAAAGAACAACAACAACCTGTGGTAGACTCAAATGTAAACCTGTCTGTTTAGTTATATACATATGAATATATTGATACTTTTAATCCCTTAAAACTTCATCGATTCTAACTGCTGTGAATCCAAGATGACATGACAATAGCTGCTGCTGTCGTAAGGAGTGAGTTACACACTTTCAAAAACATAAAGCATTTTTAAAATGAATGACATATTGTGCACGTAAGGATGAACCTACTTGGTAGCTGTGGAGAACAGCAATGTTGATCTCTACCAGCGCTTGGTCTTTCCAAAGGGAGGACGTCTTCCTGGTGTCTAAGGCCATTTTGTTAGCAACTTCCTACATAACACAGAAAGATAACGTAATATGACCACTCTAATATGAAAGTCACCATTGTTAAGCATAGTTATTAAAATGCTTCTATCTTTCTTTCTTTCTTGACTTGTGAATAAAGTTATAAAACAAATCCACAAAAGCTGGAACCCATGTGCCATGTAGTACTCTTCATACTTGGATCACCCTGGTCTTTAGCTGAAAGTTTAGTAAACTGAATATAATACATGCAAAGGGGGAAGACAGGCTGATCAGCTGAATTATATACCATATTATGACAGACTTCTTGTGCTTTAAACTAATTTGGAGATCTTGGTGTTTACGGTAACACTGTACTGTAGACATAACTAAATAAATATTTTTCAAAATTAGAGTTTGCAACAAAGCAGACTTCCTTCCTTGACAAGTGCCATTAATCTGTTTCTCTTGAGCAAGCATAGTAGAAGAAGAATGGTATTCTGATTCGGTCATTTGGTGGCACAACACATACACTTCTCTGCACAAGGTTTCAGTCAATCTGCGTCTACAGTGCGTCTCCGCATTTCCAATGGAGCATGACACAACACATTACCTCCAGAATGTTGTAGCGTGAGCTGTCACAGAAGTCCCTCACGCCAATCTCTGTGCCCATGTACCAGCCACTGAAGGGGCAACCAGTGAACTCCAGGCCACCAATCTCCAGCAGCATGTTGGCGACGGCTGGGAGGCCGTACCACTTCAGGTTCAGGTCTTTAAACCATTCGTACCTGAGCAGAGTATGGGAATGATAGCTGAGGACTGTGCTATAGCTATTTCAAATAACTCAATTCATTATATTCCCCAGTGAGGTCAGGTAAATGTCCCACATTAGTAATATGCACAGTCACAAGGAGCACAGGTAATTACCACCGAGACACTTATCATAAAAAAGGAGTGCTGCCAAAACAAACATTAACACAAAGAAAAAAGCTTTTCAGTGCTGGACAGAGCAGGCAGGACCTCAATCTAACTCCCACGACTCACTCCTTGCACCCTCTAGGGGGAACGGTAACATTGCTTTCAGTGTATTATTTTCAGAGCTTGGTCTAATCTTGTGTAATGATGAGACACTGTTGGTGGTCGCAGCCTGTGCCAAGCTGCTGCCAGAGCTGAGGGCCAGTTGATGCAGGGTATGGAGCAAGAGATGCCAATTTCAGGGGGAGTCTGGCAGGGAGCTCAGCATGTCAAGGGATTCTGAAATGCTCTCTGTAGCATGTCGTGATGTAGTGATAGCTCTGTGTGCATCTGTGCCTGTATGTGTGAAAACTAGTATAGCAATAATACACATTTCTATGCTGTAATTATAGGTATTAGATAAAACAGCTTAATGTTTTAAGATCTAAACATTTTTTTACATAGCTACCAATGTAAACAAGTTCTCTTAAAAAATAAAAACCTGAAAAATAGGAGGATGCTTGATATCTCACTAACAAACCCCTTGGTTACCACAAAAGGCATAGCAACAGATAAAGCATGGGTCGCTGTGTTTTGTGGGAATTATCAGCACAGTTGGAATGTGACGACAACCCAATCAGACGTGTTGGCTTAGAAGTACCTCATTGTTTAAGAAGTGTTGTTAAGAGATACATGAGTGGGTGGATGTCTTTTTGTGCAGGTCCCTCTGCTCTTGTTGTGCTAGATTCTGTATATTTCATAGATGCTTAAGAGGGAAGGCACAACTCACTTTGGGTGTGTGATCGGCACCTCCAAGATGAGGTCTTCAGGGATCTCAAACAGCTCAGGGTCATTTCCATTGGCTTGCAGCAGGAGCGGGAGGACATCAAAACGACCCTTTGGAGCTTTCCACCCCAGTTGCATGCAGATCTAGTGACCAAAACCAACATCTGAGCTGAACGCAAATAAGACACGTCTTCCAAAGTTAAATGTTGGAGCTTTGCCTCATGGACTTAAAAATACAACTCCTCTTGTGTACCTCAGTAAATTCAACATTAGCAGGGTCTCCCAGGATCTGTCCGTCAGGCAGTTTGTAGCCTGCATAACGAATAAGCTGAATATTCCACACTCGATAGTCATGTTTACCATCTGTCCTCTGAGGAAATATGGTGATGGCCGATCTGTGAAAACAAACAAAAAAGATAAAATAATATTAATCAAAATAATGTGCAATGTACTGTAGAGTAGTTATTTACAATATTGGCATATGTGACTGGGAATAATATTATATAATTAGATACCTGAACTGTGCTACTGTAATATCTTAGGTCATTAGCATGTTGATCTCTGCACATACTGTTAGAGTACAACAAGTCATTAGTTGTTGTATGAATATTTAAGTGTATTAATCATTAAGATTGCTGACAGATGGTAGAACTGTGAACGTAATCTGGCCAAAGGCATTTTTAATTATATGATGTCAAAGGACTCATATAAAGGCCAAAGCTTAGCTACCTTTGGTCTTTTCTACATTCCAGTGGGGTTTTAATGCCATGGCCGGGTAAAAGTGTTAGTACTGTTAAGCTGATTGTAAGTCATTGAGGAGGGACAGCTGCTGTTGTGAATCTGGGCCAGTTGTGCTAGCAGTCTACATCCGGAGCAAGTAGTCTCTCAGCTTGGCTAGAGAAACTGGCATGAATTGTACAATAGGTTGTAGGCTGGGGAGTCCATTTCCAAAAAGTGATCAGTTAAAAAGGGACAGAATGAAGGTCAAACCGGAGGCTTTATTAGTGGTTAATAATTGCTTTACTAATGAATTATAGAAAAGATTTAGGCCATCACTAAGAATGGTCAAGTTTTCATGTTGTAAAAACTCCCTTTATTTTTTGTTTTCTTTTGAGGACACACACACACACACACACACACACATAGCAAAGTGCAGACCGGTGCAGTGTGGGTTTCAAATCCATCAATATTAAAACACATCACACAACTGAGCCAAACTTTATTTACACATGCTTTTGGCTACGTTGCCTCCATCATGGTGACAAGAAGTTGTCTGCCAAAATCTGGAACATAATCCTTTTATTAATAACACATTACTGCTTACTACTGCTTACTACTACTAATGATTCAATTTAAAGGACAGTCAAAGAAATTCTTCTCAAACTTGCAACATTTGTTCTCATTTATCACTTATAATGGATATACAAAGTATTGATAAATTACCAAATAAATCTCTGAGATTTAATTTATAACCCTTTAATTAATAAACAGTAGGAAAGATTTACATAGTCTCTCATTTGCAACAAATATTTCCTCAAATGTACTCATACCATTATTTTCCCAATGAAATCTACCCAAGTCTTGTGTTTTGTGTCATTTTAGAAATCTGTTTTTGTAATGTAGACAGGTGATTTTGAATAAGCAAAACATTCCAAACCTATTGCAACACGTTGCACTAGCACCGTATGTTTATTAATGTGTCCATGTTTATTTATGTTAAAGTGAGCCAGGCTGGTGGAGCCGCAGTCAGGATGTTGTGCTGGCTCTTGTCAACATGTGTATCTAGGCTGTCCTTCCGAAGGCCAGGCTAGGTGTAATAATGAGTCAGAACCCATCCATCATTCAAGAAGTAAATATGAAGTGTCACATGTGATTAGGACTTGGCAGAAAGTGAACGAAAGCTGTGCAGGTCTGACAAATGACTGCTTGTTAGGAAGGTCTGCCGCCTCACCAACAGGGCAATGATTGGTGCCGAGACACTGACAGATAGACAGGCAGCAGATAGTGTGAGAAACAATGTTAGGAGACAGAGAGCACACTGACAGATGGGACAGTGGGTCAAGTCAGGCTAGTCAGAGATGGAGAGGGGTGATGAGAAACATGAAGCGACAGATGGGAAGAGGAACAAGTGCAGTAGGAGGAACACAAGCAGAGTTGAAGAAAAGGAAATAAGAGCCAAAACAAAAGGAAACAAGACTTGGGTAAAGAGTTGAACAGTGAGCTTTTTATTTATTTCTTACCTCAGGTTGCCTTTGTTGGTGGCATACTTGATGTGGTTGCAGATGTAGTTGTACATTCCATGAGCTGTTGAGCAGTCCCGAGCATCAAACACCTGGAAAGCAATTATAAAAACAAGAAAATGGGTTTGTGCACAGGAAGTGTAAATGCAGTATATAATGTAAATAAAGCATTTGTTGGATCATTTGTGCACGTAAATACTGAAACAAAATTCAGAGTTTTGTGTGTAGTTTGTGAATACTTTGGACGTTATTCTGTGAAGAGCAGATATGTCAATAGGAGTAGATAATATCATAATCTTTTTTTTTTAAATAACTACGTTGTGTGTAAATTGTCAAAAACTGCTTGTAAATAGTACTAGAAGTACTAGTAGAACTATTATGCTCAAGATAACATTTAATTCATACTGTACATTACCTGCAGTTTGGACCACTGGATCCTCCCAACACATCTGGCCGCGTTCCTCCAGGCATGCTTGGCTCCATAAATCAGTTCAGTGTCTTTGAGCTGGTATGTTCCTGAAGCTTCGATCTCCTTGGTCACCTCTTCCAGCCTGTCCAGATGGGCCTTAGAGCCAAACCTGTTTGCAGGACAGGGACACAATGACAAGTTGGAATAAAATGACTTTAAACATTTAGCTAAATGTCTACCCTAACAGTACTTTATATCTTTTACTGGGTGGCAAAAACATGTTATTGCTGTAGTAATGCTGCTGTACTTGCCTCCTGATGGAGGTGTAGTACTGGTTTATGAAGTCAGTAGCCAGGGGTAGAAGCTCCACTTTGGTTCTGACCTCATCCGGTTTGCGAGCGTGCAGGTTGGGAATCATCACAGAGCCGATGCACACGTTCTCAGTGCACATTGGCATCTGAAAAGACAAATAACATGGTAGATGAAGGAGGCTTGTTCAGGGATCAGTTCTTCTTGTTGGTTTTTCCTCAGTGCCAACATACGACTGAGGAGCCAGGTGATGATGGCATATGGTATTTTTTCCTAAACATGCAAATATCCACAAAAATTACTTCCTAGTCATACTAACAAGTAACAGTAACAGAAGCTGCCATTGGATGATAAAACTGATTGATTTTATCTTACTAAAAATGTTAAACACATTTCAGTTTTTTTCTCACAAGAGACAGTCAGGCTGCACCCATGTCTATTTTGTGATTTAATGCAAACTAAGAAGAAGCATGGCAGCCTTTTAATTAACGAAGGGCAAATCATATTACCTTCGTTCTCTATTCATTTAATATAAACTGGCTACGTCTTGGCTCAGCTTGATATGAAACAGACCTAGAATACTTGAATCGTGCCTTATGCTTATTGAATAATCTTTTAATTTTAATCAAATTTTCCACCCCTTTTATTTCAGTTGTTGCATGAACCATAATCATTGTACCTTTTCTGTTCTTTTGAACAAGATAGATTCTCAGAGTGCCTATTCAGTTTAAAAACACAGTATATTAATCTCAATCTATCTTACCAAAGTACCCTATTAAACATCAAATTAAGAGCTGTAACTTTTTGTAAAGAAATTTCCTGTCAATATTAAAGAACAATATTCATGGCCAACAAGCAATTGCTACATCAAGCCAAATCTAGTTGAAGTTATATCAGTTATACTCTAATAGTTTTCATTAAATTCAAGTAAAAGGTAAAACTGAACTCCAGAATGTACATAACAGACTATAACTTGTTTTGCAATTTCTTATCGTTATGTTGCTCGCACATGGCTGGCATGCATGTTGATGAATGAGTAAATCAGTGAGTCATGAATTGGTTTCCTTCCATTAAGCAGAGACAGTAAGACAGAAAGAGTGAAGAGGAAAGACAGAAAACAAGAAAACAGACAGAAGCAAAGAGAAAATTGCTCATTGCTGAAAGCAACCCTGTGTGGTCAGTTTACTATGATTAGAGTTGAAGTCAGCTGTCACTTTAGTTTGTCGTAAATGCCTTCACCAGCTTAGAGATATTGAATGAGTGAGCAAGAGTGGACAACAGGAACGATGGCAAAGGCATGCACTCAAAGAGGAAATCTGACAATGACCCCAGTGCTGCTAAAATTGGCTTGTTACACTGAACCACCCACTTGCACTGTTCAAACACTCAGGCGTGGAACGGCAGTCCATCCAGAATAAATTTCCCTCCATGTCCCCTCCAACTGATATAACTCTCACGCAGAAACAAGACAACAAACACAACACAGCCACAGCCAATCAAAAAAAACAAATAGGAAAGGAAGTTGACTGAGAATCTGAGAAAGTGTTTAAGACAACAAATATAAAAGATAAAACTAAGTAAAGACAATTGTCAGCACAAGAGAACAACAAAGATGAGGCAGAAAAACAAGAAGAGTAAGAGGTGACAACGTAAAGGGGGGAAATGAATGAGTAGAGCAGGGACTGTTAAAAATAAAACAAAGGAATCACTCGTGCTCCAGCACGTCCGCTCATCATACTGCTCTGGGCATTCATGCCAGCCAGCTGTCCTTTTCGAAAAAGACGGATCATCCTCAAATACAGCAGCGTCTGTGATATAATAAATCTGAGGATGCTATTACAGACCATTCATTGGGATGCACACAACAGCATGTCTGATAACTCACCAAAGTAATTAGGCTGCTGTTTGCTGTTTATAAATGAGTGCTGTGTTTTGGATGGTGAAAATTTAAGCAATGGGGCTCACCTTGTGCTTGGTAGACTGACTTACTAACTATAGGAACAAACCTTGGCTGCATGATAAAATGGATAAATGGATAGTCCCCATTGCTGATAGATGCAGGTGGATGAAAATCACCAAACATCTTCTTAACAAAGTTCACAGAGTCATTGGAAAGGCTGGGGACTTTACAATAAATGCGAAAGTTATGAAATTTTGTAATGGTTATTAAAGTAACTGCTGCTTTTGCTCGATGAATGGATGGATCAGTTGGGCTAGACATTCTGCAGATGTACGAACACTTTTATATCAGGCATTTTGAATATATACTCAGCATCCACCAAATGTCACATGTTTTATTTCTTAGCACTGTTTACTGAAAGTGCTAATGTTTTTAGGTGGGGTATGGACAGCGTTTTTCCCTAACCAGTCGCTTTCTGGCTAAATAGTAACAAGATGAATCACCAACAGTTCAGGCAAGCGCTCTCTAATGTATGAATAGTTAGTGAGAAGCAGAGAATAGGCACACCATGCTGTGCTATTATTCTTCAATCCACTTGACTTGCAAATTATGTGTCTGCAGGCTAAATGTTTGCTCATTCGACCAAGATACTGTATTTGATGTTCATCAGTGCCCTTAAGATACTGTTAAATGCACAGATATCCGTCACCTTAGTTGACTTGTAGTATCAAAGCTTTACATGTCTGTGACTTTATATAAAGATTGATACATAGGGCCTGTGCCTGTCATGTTTTTGCCTTGTTATTATGTGTCAAGTCAAGTCAGCTTGTGATTTAAGTTACACCTGTTACAATTGTAAATTATTACATTACTAAGTGTGTTGGAATAAAGATTATAATAAAGAGTTTTATTGCAGGTCTGCACATTACAATGCATTATAAATTGCATCATATAGTTGTTTTTATGTGTTTTTGATCACTTGGTAACAGCAGTCTTTAGTGTCAGGGCAGGAAGAAACAATAGCACTTCACTCATTCTGTCAGCTTCAATACTGGCATAAAAACCCTGGTTATTATGGGATGACTTGAATCATTACATCAACCTCTTTTTCACACTTGCCAGGATGGTTGCCTCAGCGACAAAAGGCTGCAGCATATTGCTTTAAACAGCCATTAATTGCACTGATTTCCATGTGACTTACCTTGCTGGCGCTGTGGTAGAGTGTGTCATTGTAGATGGTGCCATTCTCCCAGTTCTTGACCTTCATGAAGCGGGGGCATTTGGAGGGACTGCCGTTCTGCAGTGTCTTAGTGGGTGAGGTCCCACCCTGGGCCAGAGGCTGTAGAGAACACACAGACACTTCAGTCATTACATTATGTCTTTGTCCCATATTTGACTAATAGATTCTTAACTCTGAAACACCTTTACTTCAAGCGGTAGTCATACTGAAGTAAGCTGAAAAGTGGCACAGCACTCCTGCTGTGGGAAAGTAGATCTGAGTGCAACAATTGACCATTGATTGGCAGGTGAGAATAACATGAGTAACATCTGGAAACATTTTTAACAGGACTTTCACAGACATTGTGAGGGAATGAGCTTTCTCTGTGGAATCCTAGCCCTTTCTTCTCAAGGAAAATCAGTTTGTCATTGTGCCTCTCTCACACAGACGTATGAACAGAAACCACTTACATTCTCTCCCTCTTCCATTTGTGTTTTATTTCCCACTCCAGAATAAAGGCAATCAGCATTTAACAGCGGGTTGATGGCAAGCTAACTTTTCACTGGGTTTTCCAATACTGTAGCTATTGACTGATGAATGCCTGCAATTTAACCCCAAAGCCAACTGCAAGCGTTCCCACAGAAAGAGTTCCTTTTTAAGGGGCAATCAATCACACACCTTGGAAGCTCTTTCATCATCTCCTACAGCATTGTTAATCGTACAGTGGAGCAGCTTCTGAACACTGACACAATCATCATGCTCGCCAGGGAGATGAATGCCAACAGTGTCACACGGGTTGAATCTCATTGTCATTGCGTGTCCTCTCAGACAGCAGAGGGAAATGAGGAGGTTTGAATTGAATTTGATTTTGCACACACTGAGAGTAAAGAGCTTAGTTCCTGCCCCAACAGTAGTAACCCCCACTGTGTGGCTCAGATATGACACATTGTTATCACTGAGGTTGTGGACGGGAAGAAAGATCATTGTACCGTAAAGAGACGCTCAGGCGAACAGTCAAAGAAAATCGGATGCAGAGAATTAAGGCTTGTTGACATAAAAAGCAGAGAAGTTATGTATTATTTGAATATTTTGGTTGTCACTCACTGACCAGAAAATATAGCTTTGGCATTTACATTTAAGAAAGTAACTATTCTATTAAGGCCAGATGCAGGCTTCAGGGAAGCCTGTTTATATGGATCTGTAAATGTCAGTTTATTTTTTTCTTTACTTTTATATGTGTACTGATGGACATTTTAAATGCCAGAGTCACTCTGAAAGGATAAACTTCTTTTTTTTATCCCTTGCAAATGTTTCTGAGAGTGTGGTCAGCAAATATATGGCCAATAAAATAAACCAAATTGCATTAGGGTGGCAGTAGGTCAGTTGGTAGAACAGTCATCTACAAGCCCCATGGTCAGTGGTTTGATTCCCGGGTCCTCCCTGGCTATATGTCAAAATGTCCTTAGACAAGATGCTGACATTTACTGTCTGGCAGCTGTCCAACAGGAATTTTCCTAAGGGGATCAATTATTAAATATTTGGAACACATTATCATATATGAAGACACATAAAGGCAGATTATCTGTTATGAATGTTCATATATAGTGAAATTGACTTTTGGTTAAATGTCCCTCATATTTTGGGGATCATCACAGGGTACATCATAGTTTGTTCACAGATTTTTGGAGGTAAAGTAGGTTAGACAGATTAATTGAGTTTTCCATCAAAAAGTTTAACAATTTTGGTTGTAATGAACATTGTAGGCTTGGACTAATAACAAGGTCACTTTAAATGTAATTTATTAACTTAAAAAATTGTGTTCAATTAATCTTCAAAATATTCAAAATGACCTATTTTAATCTTAAATCTTGAAGATTTTTCAAAACACCAAAACACAAAGGGTGTATTAAACAGTGCATTTAAGATGCAATCTTAGCATGACCTGCTAATTATCCTATGCTGAGCACATTCACAACAAACTTCATAGTTTGTGGCGTTGCAAGTCACATTTAAAAAAGCCCCATCCACAACTGCCACATTCACTTTGTATTTCCCCAGTATGTGAAAACAGGTCCTGAACATTATCAGTGTTTAGACTGATGTTAGCAGACCTATCCTGCTCTTAACGGATTTGGGAAGTTTAGCAACCCCAGCCAATGCACATGATGTGTCAATTACCAGGACCTAGAATATGGTGTGAATTTTAATAGAAGGGAGCAGCTATGGAGCTAGAAATGAACAAAACTGAAGCTAATCTGATGAAGATAATTTCATAATAGGATGTAATCACCAAAGTCTTTCTCGTAAATGCAGTTATGCAGTAAAAGTTTCTAATTTCCGTGAATTAAAACCGATGAGATGATGACAAAATGGAAATGATGATTACAGCACATGGGTAAATGGAAAAAGAGAAAAAGAACAAAGTCAGACAGGCAGCCTGGGAAATGGAAAGACATGCTATCCATCAAATATTTATATCTTGACAAGTCAATTTATGTTTTGACAATTTGCATCTTATTCAGTGATGATTAAGCCATGATGTGTCAGAATGAATTCACAGAGGCATGTTCTCTGCTTTAATGGAGAATCAAAGGTGATGTGTGCAGAACTCACTTGCTGGTGGAATTTGACATTTCTGCCACCTTTCCTTTGCAAAAGGATTCTTAAATATAAAATGATGCAGGAGCAGAAGCTCAAGCTGCAGCACATGGACAGCCCTTCAGCAAAGTGAGAAACCTCTTTTGCAGGCTATCGACATGCCACTTTAAATCTTTGATTTTAATATGATGATATAAACATTTTTGAAACCATTTCACTCAAGGTTTTGAGGAGCTTAGTGTCTGACTTGAGTCTATTGATTTAAACACTAAGTGATGAGACATCAAAGCAGATTCTAGCAAAATGCCTGCAGGGGAACTTCCTGCTACATGAGCTAGTACATATGCATATAGCCCACTGGACACTGATTTCACTGCCCAAACTTCTAATTTAAGCAAGCAGCCTTCTTTACTTTGAGCACACACTATCTAAAAAGACATATGTCTCCTTACCCCAACTACATCACATCTATTCTAACAGCCGTCAAGGATGCATCATCCACATCCCCCCTCCCTCCCGCTTTGCTAGCGCACTCTCATGCACATATTCTCACAAGCCTGCACACTGACTCTTTTCTACATGTCTGAGGGGCTGGGTGATTTGGAAAGGGGCCACATTTGATGGAGAGAGAGAGAGATCAGCAGCTGCATGCATTCATTAGGCCTCCTGGAATCATTTTGCCCCATCCGGTCCCATTGATGGGGGCTCGAGTGATGTCACAAGTGGGTGGATAACACAGACCATGTGCAGATTACGATACTATCCCTGTCACAGACACTAAGATCTCTGACCAGACCCTTCTGCGAGGAAAGCATAAGCTGGATTTAATGCTGCACCAGCTTGATCTAATGCCTAGGTGATGGGATCTTAAGCAAAGCTTTATTACTAAGTGCGGATGTGCATGCTTAGTTTCTAAAAGCATGGAATGGGCCAATAGTGTGGATTATTGCACAAGCCATGGACATGCATGCATTATACAGCTGCAGATACACTTAGAAAGCCTGCTTGTGAACACTTGCAAACACAAATAAAAGAGGAAAGGATCTGATGTTATTGATCTACCAGAGCAAATATGAACAAGCCTGTGCTTAAAGATGGTTTCTCTCACTCTAAATTATTTTGATTGTTGTTTTATTTTACCTTGTCAGTGTCAGCGTTGTCGAGCACTGGCATGTTTTCCAGAGGTCTGTCGTAATCTGACGCCGGCTGGGGAGACGTGTTATTTCCCACACCAAGGTCCCTAGAAGTCATACACAATATTCAGTCAGGTGTGTGAGCTCACATCTAAGAATTGTGCACGTTCCATAATGCTGTCAAATCAGAAATTCATCCACAGTTTCTAAAGTTTGTACACCCACATATGTATTTTCTTTGTTCAGGACTAAGTGGGTGTGTAAATGCTTGGCTGGCAACTATTAGGCTCTCCTGCATTAAATTAAAACATCTGTAGCTGTGTTGCAGTGGGACAACTTGCTCCTACGTGTAGGTCAGCCTCAGCAATATCTCTCTTCAGCTCTGCTCCAACCTTGTGGTCAGATAAATTGGGAGCAAGCCACAAAAACTCAAACTAAAACACTCTTTGTGAGTGTCAAAGGAAAAACAGTGACTTAATAATAAAAAATAACTGATACTTTATTAATCCCCTTGTGAACAGGCAGCCCCCTTAAGGTGCCAAGGTTCGGGGTTCAGCAACTTGTCCAGGGACACTTCGTCATGTGCCCAGGAATCAGGGGGAACTAGGACTCGAACCACAAACCCTGGGGTTCATAGACGACTGCCCAGCCAACAAAGTTAATGGCAAAATTTATTTTGACACTGTATCTGTGATTTCAATTATTATTATTATTATTCCATCACTTCCCCTTTCTACAGGTTCCTAGTTCATCCAGACTGATTAAGTCTTATTTGGTCATTTAAACAGAAGTTCCACCAACAAATGATGAATGAAAAAAAACTAATTATATTTCTTTCCATTTAAGTCAGTTTACTATAAAAAGCCTTTTACCTGTCAAAGATAAAACAGATATGGACAGTGAGAGATCTCACTCTGGGCTTTAACTATACCATCTTGAGATACTAAATGAGATGGGGGAGGGGAGATCCCCAGGCTGCCACTGTGGCAAACCACAAGAGACATGAATAAATACAGCAAACTCATCGACGTGTGATTTCAAGTTTTCATTCCTCCAATCGAAACCTCCCACACACATATCACCTTCTACTGTCTTTCTCACTCACCCCCACCCGTGTTTCTCATGAGCATGTGTCCATGATAATTGTAAATCATCTCAGGCTTCCCTTTCTCACTCTCTGTCAAACAGTACTTTATTGCTGCAGTTTACAAGTGCATGTTCATACCCACAATTTAGAGGTGGAGTTCACACATGCAGAAACAACCAGGGAAGTTACAAGTGTCATTTGTCATTAGCTCTGACTCTGACATAGAGCATTATCAGCGTCATGCTAAATTGTGAAATTGTAACCACGTCTGCCCTGAAAACAGCCAGCTATAATAACCTTGCTGGTGCTGTCGAAACGTCAGCATGTTTGGAGATAGTCCAGATAGATGTGCTTAAAACTCCATTTCTGTGGCACTCATTTAAAAAGCAATAATAAAAAATTAAACATTTTAGCAAGACTTCACTGTTCCTGCTTTGGGTTTATTTCTAAGCACATCTCTCCCGAGAAAGCAATGAATCACCGAAAGTATATTTATGAAAGAGAGGAGGATGTGCATGGATTGGTCAAGAACGAGATATTGATTCAAGGAGACTGAAGCCTCAATTTGATTTCAATTGGCTGTGGGAGTAGAATAGTAGATAACTGAGATGCCAATATCAACAGTACACTACGCAGACCATTTAGACAAAGTTTGGGATGGAATACTGCCTCAGGGTGTGAAGCCTTATGAAAAACTGATCCAGAGTGAATACTAAAAAGAAACTAAGTTCAATATTTGTGAGTCTTCCTGGTTAAATGTTAAGAAGGAGACATGCTAATATACAGAATAGTTGCCAGTTTCACTCTTCTTTACTTGCTTGCTGAAAAACTGCTGTGCCTGACCTCCATAACCAAGAGGGCCTGTTTGGAGGAGGGTTTTCCTCTCTTGTAAGTTGGAACTGAATAGCCTAATGACAAGTGTGATAAGCTTTGTGTGGCACTATGCTAATTGGGGTCTACTAGGTCACATTAATATATTAACTGATATAAATACTAATTAAGCAAATGCAAACTGTCTGCTATAGAATATTTATATCTGAACCACAGCCAAACAGTCTCAAATTAATGCAGCTTACAATGACATTCTCATGTACTGAATGCTAATCATTTTCAGAAAGAAATTTTAAAACTTGCTGCAGTTGCCATAAGACAAAAACAAACACCTAGACAAAAACTTTGCAAGCTGCAAGGCAAGCTGCATTGTTGATTTACATGAATCTAGATGGGGGGTTATTATATTCACGTTAAGTGTTGCAACTAAAATGGCAAATGTTGTGAGCAATATCATCTTAATTGAGGTTTGCTAGAGACCAGTGTGCAGACAGAATTTACTTGGCAGTGTACACTGAGTCATACTAGGTGAGTGGGAGCCTGTCTGTAACAGCTAATGAAACACAGCGGTGCAAGGTAGTTTAGGGACTGCAGCGAGGCAGGGTGTATAGGGAGATGTTTCAATCAGAGATCCTAGTGCAAGCTCTTGTATCAGCCAATAACCACCTTGTTGAAGAGTCCTTGACCCAAATCCTAATTCTAATTCTACCTGGGCTTTGACTCCAACCTTCACTGTAGAGAGGAAGAAACATAAAGACACTTTTACTAAGAAATCAATAAGGTAGCATCACATCACAAATTACCAGGTCACTTGAATCTCGGCGTCCCTTCTGCCTGCATTCCTCTGGCCTTCTCCATTGATCTCCTTTTTGCTGTTTTTGATGAGGCGCAGCACTGGTTCGATCTCCTTCAGCAGTTCGTTGTTCTCCTCCAGCCCATTGTACAAGACAGCTCCACAGCCCCCGTCTTTCATCAGCAGGGGATCTTGGGCCTGCAAGTCTCCCCTCTGCAGGATGGACTGGGTGATGGATGGAGAGGACAGATTCTCAGTTGCCCTAAGGTGGGGCTCCTTATTGAGCTGCTGCTGCTGCCCAGGAGTCAGTGGGCTGAGAGGGGAGTAGAGATCACTGGACTTTGAGGGTGGGAAGACAGGCCGCGTGACCCTCACTGTGCGCTGGCGGCCGTCTCCAGACAGAGTGGTCTCGAGGTGGGTCGTGAAGCCCTCAGGCCCACGGAGAATCAGCACGGCATGGCTCTCAGGCGACACATTCTTCAGCGTTTCCAGAGCACGTTCGTAGGACAGGTCCACCAAGGGCTTGTTGTTGACAGCCAAGATGATGTCGCCCACCTGCACTAGGCCACACTCCTCTGCTGCGCCACCACGAATGAGGTCTGACACAATGACAGGTGGCTTGGACACCCTCTGCTTCACCAGAAAGCCCAGACCACCAACCTTCCTCTTGAAAAGACGCACTGAGATGATGTTGGGCTGCAGCTGGCACACTGTAGGCTCTGACTCCTGCATGGCGCCTGTGTGTGGTTGTGTGTGTGTGTGTGCTTTTGTGAGTATCTGTGTGTCCCCAGGGATGTTTCTGAAAAGCAACAGAAGGAGAAGGAGGAGGGCAAATATATTTCTATTAGTTCTTCAGGAAATTACCTTGACTGCATGATTTGTTTACATTGTGTTGATTTAACATCAGTCAAAGAGGGTATATGAGTCAATAAAGCAGTGTTTTCAGATGGCTGTATTACACAGATCATTAAGTCCTGTTTCAAAAAATGGTTTTCAATCGCAACTGGACTTGTTTTAGTTCCTTGACTACGTTTCACTATCCATTCCAGAGGGCTTTTTCAAGTCTGACTGACTGGTAGGAGTTGCAGGTTATTAAGTCACAGATATTAAGTCCTGTTGCGCTACAGATGCAAAATGTCATCGTGGACATAAAAAAATCATCCAACAAGTCAGACCTGCATATCTGTTATGAATGTTTGCCACACAGTGAGAAAAGCATGTAGCAAACTGTAATGTTTAAGAGACAACTGTAAGATTTGCTATGTGAGAGGAGAATATAAACAATGTTAACTGTAACTGTTCCAAGACATTTGAGAAAGAAACTACTGTACTACTGCCTTATAGGAATGTCTTCTATGAACACCATAACATTCAGAAGAAATCCCAACACTTCAGAGTCTGCGCCTCTTCATTTATTAATACAGCGCCACACGCACATTTTTTTTGCACATCTTTGCGTAATCACAGCAGCCTTTGAGAGGAACCGGAGAAGAAGACATGCTACCATAACCCTTCTCTCTAGTCCGGGAGTCCTATTATTTCACCTAGTGCGTCATTGTCTCTGCACTTGAAATGGGAAAAAAAAAGGAAGCATTCCGGTTGCGTCTGCCTGCAGTTGCTCTAACGTCTTGTGCTTCCACGACAAAACGTGTCAGCTGCTCGTTGAAATCGTCCCACCTGGCCACGTGGGTGGCGTCGCGTGGACTGCAACAAAGTGCGCGCGAGCCAAAGCAACCAGTGGACGAGGTCAGGCACGCGGCCGGGTAGCAGGAACGATTCAGCACCAAGGTCAGCGCTCCATCATTTTCCAACAGCATTTAAATGCAATTGTTTTCACACTCTACTTTTTTTTTTTGCTCCACTGCAACACTTCAGCAAATGTTTTCTTCAGCCACATATCAGAGGTAATGTTTACCTAAGACTTAGTCCCGCGAAAATATTAATATAGACCATTCTTCTGTTTGCCATAAGTATAAAACTCTTATCATTCAATCAGTTTAACCCCACCTCCACTGATACGTTACATACTCACACATTCCAGGGGTCAGGTCCTCAGTTTAGGGCTGCAGGAGAAAGTGGCGCACTTTCATAAATATTGACTGAACTGTCCTGGGGCACAGGAATAACTTATATTGGCGGCCCTTTAATCCTCTCTCTTTGTAGCTGCACCCTACTAAGATAACCAATAACGGATGTGAATATTGATGAAAATGTGCTCTGAATGTGAAGTTGTTTTTTTTTTAGAGTGCTGCGGTGTCTGGCTTGGATAGGGCGATTCTATACTACTATAAATATTAACTGCAACACTATTAGCTACAGCAAGCAAAGATCAACGATCGATTATTGCGATTATTACCATTCTGCACCTGATGAACGTTTTATTAAGACGGTCGTGTAGTGTCTAGATCCATGTGGATGACACAGTTGTAAAGAAACATTTTATCTGTCATCTGTCTTTTCTTATTTACAGTAATAATTTCGAGTTATTTAGAAACTTATTGCTAGTCTTTAATTAACAGTTAATTAGCAGTCCCTAATTTGTTTCTATGGTAACCACGAAAGATTTCCTCTTATTATAGACATTTTTAGTTTGTGCTTATTTCCATTTTAAAACATTTGGTTTCTTTTTTTCTGTAGTTTTTGGACTGATGATTGGAACATGACATGACCTTTTTGTGCTGCTACTGCAAATCAAGTGACCGTCCAGGGGCCAAATGTTGGGTCCCATCGTTTACTAGTTTTGTGACCAGGTCAAAATCACGTTTTTAACAACCTTATTAATTTAATAAAATCACCAGTGGATATGCAGTAGACAATCATTCCAACTAGGTAGTCTTCATTGCCCCAGAGTGTGCCCTGTAGTTTATGAGAACTTGGAGACTAAATAGATAGTGCGCATAGTATACAATGTGGGTGTAATAAAGGGGCAATTTTAAGCAAATAAACAGATCCATGCACGAAACAAACGACTGGGTTTAGTTATGAGTCTGTCTGGAGACCCAAAACTCTGTATGCAACAGCAAAAAAATAAATTTTAGAGGACAGGTTCTCCATCAGCGCTACAGCAGCAAAAACTATACAGATCAACCAGAGTTTGACACGTTTCCTCAACAACCCCCCTGACTGTATGAACAAGAATTTCTTGAATTTCTTTCTTTTCGAAAGTCCAAGCACAGCAGATAAGCGTCTGCAAAGCTGTGTGTTGCTACTCAGGGAAAAGCAGTCTTACAAAAGAAAAACAGGAAATGTGAAGAATTAAATCCTCAAAATTTAATTAAAAACAACATCTACACAAACAAAAATGTCAGGACAACTAATAAAAATGTTCAGTTTGGTTAAATTTTACCCTGTTCCTCAGAGGCATCAGTGCAATCGACAAAAATGCACAAGATTCTCGCACCGATCCTGCAATTAATGGGTATTTCCCAGAGCAACAAGTTCTGGCGACACTTATAAATAATAACAACAACATCAATAAGGCTGCAAACTCACATTTGTGTGAAAAGGAGATTTCTCAAATAAAAGCCACAGGTTAGCGCATTAGTTTAGGGTCCGCTCCATCCATTCTTAATAATAGCTGTTCAACATACTCGGCCACCGACGGAATGCGCACCTTAATTTTGCAGAGACAAAAGCAAGAATAAAAAAGGAGCACGGTGACTTAAAAACTCACCCCTGAGAACAAGGTCGCTGTAAGCACGACCTGCTGCTGCGGTGAACTTGGGATAAAACTCCTGCGCTGTCGCGTCTTCCCCTCAACAGCGGCTGCACAGCTCTCTCATACACGCGCTCTGCCTCTCAAGAGACGAGGCACGCTTTTGCCTTTCTGCGCACCAGGGCGCCTTATAAATACAGAGCGACGGGAGACACGGTGACGAGCTGGGAGAGTGCGCGGGCATTTAAATGAACTGTAGATGGGTTTAGTTATATCGTCTATCGTCATCATTCTCTTCACATCCACACTCCTCCTAGAGCCTACTGTTGGCCCGCAGATGGAGGGAGGCAAGTGTTACAACATATAAGCTTATGATTATGGTCTTCATGAAGTTGCAATGACGACTAATCGCGGGTCTGATCGCTGAGCTGTTAATGAAACTCAACAGAAAAGGCAGAAAAGCAGAAGTTTTGACTGGGTGGAACAAAAACATCCTAATTTCTCTTACACGTAACACCCCTTCTTGCACTACAATGCCAAACCAAAATATAATAAAAGATTATTTCTGGTTACTGTAAGAGAAAAATCATTTAGGCTACTTGGGCTCTTATTCAGCACACAGATAATTGAGCATCACAAGGCCTTGAATGCAGAGAGGCTGAACAAAACTGGCAGCCTTTTAAAGACTTTATTCCTTCAAGAATCCCATTGACATTAAAGCCCCTTTTCAAAAGACCAAGCACGGATAAAAGTCAAATAAACAAAACAAACAACCTTTGGTAAAAAAAGGACACACTCTACCATTTACCATTGCAAGGTTTCTGAGCTGTGACCTCAGTGTGTGCCTTCAAAATTATTATTCAGGAAGCTTTAAAGTCAGTTCAGTTTACAAAAGTAAGGACAAAATGACTGTGAAGTCAGATCCTCACAATGAGTCAGGTGGGTGCACAGAGACAAACTAAATTAACTGAATACAGTTAAATACTTGCAAACTCATATTTTCCTCATTTTTTTCAAACAAAAACAGTCAAATGGTGAAAAAGTTGCTGAGTTGAGGTTTAACAATTAACAATATGTTAAGTAGCTTTGTCAAACTTGTTCTCCAATAACCACTACATCTCTGAATGCTTTCACCATGAGAACACTTTCATTGTATGTTTTAAAGACTGCAGCATTGCTCCGCTGTCTGTCGCAATGGCTGTTGCCAAACAGGAGCTACAGGTTACTTGACAGTCACTGATGCAGGTGTGTTGTCTCTATGGACACACTATGCAGTTGCCTCATATTCTAGGACAATCTCATCCTGTGTTTGTTTTTGTTTTTTTACCATTGTTATCATTTTATGTGTCTCTCAAAGTGTCAACTTTTGTAATGATTTTACTACACTGTCTTAATTTAACTTTCATCTGTGTCTTATAAAAAACATCAAGCATGGATAAAAGTCAAATAAATGAAACAATGAAAGGATGAAAATTTACTAAGAACTTGCACATGAAACAGAACCAGCTGTGACGGGGCAAAGTGGGAAGTAAGAAAAAAACATCTTAGTCATAAAATATCAGTTACAAAGGTGTCTATTTGAGGTTTAGTAGACATGCAAAGGAGCTTTATCAAGCAGCAATAACACAGAAGACAAACTGTCTATACCAACGTCTGTGAAGATTCTCAGTCATCCAGGTGAAGTGGTCTGAAAGTTGAGTCATGGCAACTGTCTATACTAACAAGTTTTCCAAGAACCATTAGCATTTGAATGATTTCTCAATGCTTTTCAAATGCTGCAGCATTGCTCCCCTGGGCCTCATGAGGCGCTTGTTCAACAGGAGCCACAGTTTCTCTGCCCACTTGTTTTAAATGTTGGAATTGGTGCTGACCGTCCTGCAACTTGTAATGTTTTAGAGGCAAGTATTTGCTCAGCTGCATGAAACAGGTATGCAGGTTTTGTAATTATTTTTTGATTGTCGTGCAAATTATTCTATATTTGAGAGCTGCTAGGTGTTTGAAGAATCGAACTTTTGGTGTGATGAATCATCTCAGGCTTCATTCATGCTAGCAGAGAAGAAGAACCTCAAAACTCATACCTACCTACATTCATAGTGGAAGGAAAACATGCTCTGCTATTTCAGTAAACAAAACAAACCATATGTATTCATATATTTATCATACATCCTTATATGCAAATGCGTCACCTCAGGCTCTTCTGTGCAATAAACCAAACAGGTGCTAATTATGTCAAACAGCCTTCAGGTGTCACTCCTCTTGGCAAACACAACCTGCCTCAATAAACAAGGACAGGAACCTTCTCCTTTACTCAATTTGCATTCATACACAGCAATTCATCATTCATCACTTTTCATTTTAAACATCATAAAATAATAATTAACACACCCATACCTGCTCTCTCACACCCCAAATGTTTAATTCCCCAAATGAACCACTGATGTTTTCTCTAGTTGTGTGATCCTTCTTGTGGTAAGTTTAGGTTTTACATGTCTATTCCACTACCACTACACTATGCATTATATTCTTTAAAAAACATTTTTATATCAGCTTTAGAGACAAAACCTCACAGTTGTCATCATATGCTATGGATGTTACATTTCTATTCTTTATTTTGTTTTTTACTTCACCATGACAGCACATAGCAGTTTATGATATTTGAAATATTATGTAAATCTTTCTCCTTTGTGACCCATACTTTTACAAACTGAGCTCTTGCAAACTGTTAAAATTTAAAATAGATGCAGAAACATATAATTTATTTTGTCTATAATTTGCAGCCATCTCCAGTATTAAAGATTTATTCAAATTATGGCTGAAAAAGTGGGGATGTCTAACTGACATCTCACATTAAAGAAAAAGTAAGTAAAAATAAAAAGAGTAAGTAAAATGTCTGCAATTTGTTTCATATTTTGGTTATAACACACTGAAAGCATATAATGAAATAATTTTATCTTTATGATTAATTAGAAAGCACCAATCTTTGTTTGATTAGTAATGACCTTTAAGTAGGATCCACAAACAATTATGGTATATTTAACTGATGACTATAATCTTGTACTGAAACTGCAATGCATATATCACCTTTTCAGTTTTCATTTCAGGCATCAAACAGATGTTCTGCTACTATTACACAAATATTAGGACATGCATAAACAGTTGGTTGGTACAGATTGATGCCAATAAACAGTACCAGAAAAGGAGGATGTGATAAGATTATGTATTGAGACGAGCTTAAATAAGGCTTCAAATGACAAACCATGTGTAACATGATGAAAATACATTTGTTTCATGTGTTAACCTGGGAAACATTATAGTCACCTCAACTGTTCACATGTGATATTGTTGTTTCTTCATTTAAGTAAGTTTGTGACACTTTTTTAAAATACAAATATATCTTTTATAAATTCAAAACGTGTACAAAAACAGGTGGATGGAAACACAGATGGCCGATGGACACACTTTGTCTATTTCAGCAATCAAATGCATGATTTTGTGGTTGCAGAACACCTTGTTTAAACCCTGTACACCCAGCCTCCCTTTTGACATAATCAAAATGAAAATTGTCTTCCTACCATTGTGTCTACCCCACTTTGGTACCCAAGTGATAATAAATGATGCCCCTATAGACACTACAGCCCTGCTTCTTGGCCCAGCAGTTCTTAAGGTTCTCCCCAGAATAGAAGAAAAATAATTACCTCCATTTATCATAACAGCCTGAAAGAGATGCTATAGTGGAGTCTTCCTCCTCATGTTTTCTCTGTTATCTTTCGGGTGACGCATAGACATTTAGCCAGTTAGATGAAGAACCCACTAATACAACTGCGCTGAAACCCTGGAATTATTTAGCTGTAAGATGAGTTATAACCTGGTGGAGCTCAAAGTGTGCATGGTTATTCATGCATGATCGGTGAGATGAAACTGGCCTTTACCTTGCGTCAGCTATCACTTGATTGTTGTGTTGACATGCAGCCATAACAATTCATGGATACTGTTGGGATATCACACACATGTGCACACACACGCACACACACACACACACAGAAGAGTAACATGGTTTACTGGAATAAAAGATATATCTGTAGACACACACAGGCACACATACACCCACATTCCACGGTCGGCCATGTCATTATGTCAATCATTTCCTGCTTGAGTGGTACCATCTGCCCTCTCATAAAGCCACACAACATGTGGATCAGTGTGCAAAGCCCCAGATTAGCCCCGTTACGTCGCACATTGCCCAGAGTTAAGACTCCCTGGCTAAATTTATATTGGTTTCTTTTTATACATCTTCATCTCCTCTCACTTATCTTTAGATACTTGCCCTTTTTGCACATTAAAGGAAAGAAACAAAGTTGTGTAGTGTATGCAAATGTGTGTGCGTGTTTATAGCAAAAAGAGATGTTTTGTTTGCATTGACTATATTTTTATACAAGCGGTTAAGATAATGGATGGATGGATGGATGGATGGATGGATGGATGGACTATATTTTTATGCTTCCATGAATACGTTTGCAAATAATTTTCACATCACGGTTAATCCAGAACGTCCATATTTCACAGATCTTTTCCATGATGTTCTCTATTCTGTTGGCGCGCTGAACCAACAAATAGTCCTTTCCCAGATTGAGAAATTATACAGTGGAGCCCTGAGCCAAGGTTTTGACTGTATTTACCATACATTTAGATGAAGCACCAGCATTATCACAGCAGGGGTGCAAGGATATCTGTGAGTGTATAGTGAACAGTACAGTACAGTATGATGATTCAATTTTGCAGATGCATGCACAACATGACAGTAAGTACTTGAAAATCTTTTCTTGTCTTGCCAGTACAGTGCTTTCCCATCTTACCCTTTTCCAACATTTTTAAGACATTTAATTAGTCATGTTTATGACACATGCTCTGTCTTTTGTTTCTATGGCAACTTTTAATTAAATGTTTTTGTGCTTCTTGGCGGATCCGTTGAGGCTAAAACCTGTGTGCTTAATGAATGTGTCATAAATTATAACTGTGTTTACAGCCAATATTTGAGTGACTGTATAGAATCATTTCATAGCATCAGTTGTGAAATCCATTGACCAATGTGAATAAGGGTTGATGTATGATTAAAACGTAAGATTCAGCTTAAATATGAGGAAAACAATTCTATAACTTTCACAGTCTCAGAAAATCATTTCATTTGGTTTGCAGCTTTCCATTTTTTTGCATCTATTGTGTTTTTAAACGTTTTGTACAGCAATGCTTTTTGACTAGGTAGGATTTCACTCTGGAAGTGTACATCAAGATTATTGCACTGGTCCCCTAATATTAATCATGTACAGTATGCTTGGTTTAGAAATAATATCTCAACAATGATTCAAAGCATTGCCATGGAACTTTGTACACGGACTCAAGGCTCCTAAAGGAATCAGTGATCCCCCTGGCTATTTACCCAGCTCCATTAGCAGGTCAGAATTGAAATATCTTACAAATAGACGGACATTCAAGCTCCAAAGAAAATCAATCCTACTTTGATGGCCCTCTGACTTTTCATCTGGCACCACTGTAAGCATGCCATTATGAGACAGTTATTTTTCTCAACAACTATTGGATAGACTGCTATTTAACTGAGTGACCAGAATAAGTTGCCTAATTTAATCATCAGTTCAAAATATTCATCCAGCACTTTCCATCAGCTTCAGATGCACTTTGTTTTTAGCTCTAATTCGCAAATGCTAGAATGCTTACATGCTCAACTATTCTCATAGTAAAATGACATCTTCTTAGTTAAATCATGTTAGCATTGTCATTGTGACCATAATGGCATGAGCGTTTAGCTCAAAGCACTACTTTGCCCAAGGATAGTCTCACAAAGGTGCTAGGAAGACTGTAGACAAACGTGATTGCACTCATTGTTACACAGATGATACACTGGTCTATCATAAGAGATAGTCCAGCATTTTCAATAGTTACACAAGATAAACTAGAAATGTTGTCTGTGTCCAAAAAGGCACACTGGCAAAGCTATGTGACTACTGTAGTACAAATTCTAAAAATACTACATCTTTAGCTGAGAATCAGATAAGTTAGATTATTTTTCTCATTTCTATTTGTGTAATGTATTTTGAGGAACTCTTGTGTTCAACAAAGACATACAGGAGAAATAAGCAGAAATAAAAGTGGAAGAAAAAGCATGAGTAGAAAAAGGAGAAAAGGCACAAAGAAAGGAGGCGAGAAGAAGAAGATGCATCAGGAGAAGTAGCATGTAGGCTTTAGATTCAAATAGGAGATGCAATTTATGTGTCATTTTGAGAGATACGTATTACTAACCTTGTTAGTGCAAGAAAAATCACAAGTTTATACAATTATTTCAGACTTGCCAGGTTTCTTGCTCAAGGCAGATGTACTCCAATCTTTGTATACTTTAGTTCTGTACAGTAATTCATGTTAAAATGCATTAGAAACTGAGGAGACTGAAAGGACAGATGTCCTCTTTAATGTATAAATGCTTTTTAACCAATCCCAAGATTTAGCCCTGAGCTTCTCCTAAAAAATGCACTGCAGGTTGTGGCCAGGAGTAGCTCAAAAAGCATAACAAATGTAGTATGATTCTTGGTGCTATGCATCACTCTGGCTAGTTCCAAAGTGCATTACTTTGCTAAAAAATAAAAATGCACAAGGAAAGTTAGTCCGATTTAAAATTTAGGATTAATTCAACCATATAGAAAACATAGTATGGTGATTTTATCTTTAAACAGTTTTTAAACATTAAAAGCAGAAATAAGAATAATATCATACACACATTAATGTATATACATTGACAAGAGAAAGTTAAGTGAACTATTTCCTAATTTTCTGTATAAACTGGTCTTAAAGTATGTGTTGATCTTCACCAAAGTCACAAATATCAACAAATACAATATTTCTAAACTCATATAATACAAAACAGTCATGATGGTTGGTTGAACCATCTTTGGCAGCTATAATTTCAAACGCTTCCTGTAGCTGTGGAACTTTCAGGAGAAATTTTGGACCATTCTTCCTCACACAGCTGCTTCAGTTCAGCCATATTCTTACAAGGTCTGGTGTGAACGGCTCTCTTGAGGTCAGTCCACAGGGTTGAGGTCTGGGCTTTGACATACCCTTCTTATAGCATGCATAATGCTGCAAACAATTCAACCTAACTTTCTTCAGTCAACAAATCTTTTTTTCCCAGTAGTATTGTGCAGTGTCAAGGCAGTCTTTGACAAACTTCAGGTGCACTGCAAAGCTTAATATGCAACTACTACACCACATATGGTATAAAAAGATAACCACAAACCAACATAAAACATTAAATGAACAGTGAAGGGAACATTATAATTATGTGCTGCTACTGATATTCTCTAGAATGACTTGACTGATTGTTTCTGTTTATCAGTTTAGAAATATTGTGTTTATTTATATTTGTGATTTTGGTGAAGATCAAATCACATTTCATGACCAATTTATGCAAAAAAACAAGAAATTGAAACTTACTTACTTTTTCTTGCCACTATCAAGTTTCAAATTTATGCCTTTGTCTTGACATTGTATATTTTGATCATTCTGTGTTTCTGCATACCCATGTTTTACATGGCTCTTGCTTGCTCAGCTCTTGCTTGAAATATAAAAAAGGTGTAGATACAGGTACTTTGAATTTATGAATCTATAGCTTTTAAACTTTTTGGTTTAGGCTTCGTTTGTTCATACAGTTTACTGAAGCCCAGATCCTGTGGTTTGGGTTCAGGGGCAATTTGGCACCTCAGCTGTGAAATATAATTTCATTCATGCATGACCTTTCAGCAGTTCAACAGTTATGCAATTTTTCAACAGGTGCAAAATTATTAGGGTGATTTAGACTAATTTCGTGTTCTAAGCCAGTCATTTATAAAATATTCTATTTCCAAAACAAACAAATGAATGAGTGTTTGAAATATATAATTTTAGTTGTATTTACTCCATTTTTTCAAAATAGCAAAATTCAGGTGCAGTATATATCAAGTCTAGTTGAAGTTCACTTTCCAAAAGACCTAAAAATCATTTTAGTAAAACAGGTGGGAAATTCGCAGTTCACATAAGGTAGGAGGAGGTTTTTTTGACACTATGAACCCCAGAGAAGATGTGTAATATATTTTCTCCCCAGCATGATGATTAGGGGCCTAGAAGTTGTCAACTTTTCTGCTTGCATAGATGTGCTGTAGAATTCAAAATGAAATGGGCAGTGCAGGCAAAATTGCGATAAAAATGAGAGGGTCTGAATATATGCAAGACGGGGCCAGAGGTTTCCCAGATATAATGTGAAGAGCGCAGTCCTTTTGATGTGATCCGAAACGCAACATCAGTGTTGATTCCCGCGTAGCTTCTGGGTGAAACTGAATATCTGTAAAGACCAGTAGGCCAGTGAGAGGCAGGAATGCAGCCAGGGCATTTCATGCAAAATCTATCACTTGAAAAGAAAAAACACCCACTCTTTGTTGGCATTGAGATCGTCTTGTAACCAACAAATTGAGCACAGCTAAAAGGGTCAACGTTGCAGAGCCAAAGACAGAGGATTGAAAAGAGCCAAGGGCAATGCTGCACATGGAAATGTGCTGTTTGCACTTTGTCAGGGTCATCGGGCAAAGTCGTTATCTAAACAGATGAGCTCCACTTCGTTTCTTGTTTCTCTGCTTCACAACAGACTGTTGAGGATGATAGCAGTAGTCTGTGTGGTGTCAGCCCCAAAAGCCCGTAGGTGGTATGCAAAAGCTTGCAGTGCTTTAGATGTGGGAAGTCTTTTATCCAAACTATATCATATTTTACTGTACTCCTCCTGACATTTTTGAATATTTTATAATATGCAGTATCAAATCTGTGGCTCATCATTTTGAAACAACCACATTGTTTCAATGACTGTATTCATTTCATTTTAAGATAATTTAATCTAGATCCTGGAACACTGTATTATGAAATTACACTTATTTGTTTTTGGAGAATTATTTGCTCACAGCAGAATTCTAGTCACATTAACCTTCCTCAGAACTGAGCAAATGACACGTTTCACAATGCCCTGGCATGAATGTGATTCAATTTGTTATCAACAGGTGAATCATCCTCGACACACTTACAGGCCCCTTTCACAGCAGACATTTTGACTTGTTCTAATAAGAAAAGCACAGGTGTTACTGATAACATTAATGCTGGCTTCTTGAAATTTAAGTGTGATACAAAGAGACAACAGTGTGACAATGCACAACACTGAAACTGAAACAGCTAAATGAATTTCACCCATCATCATTTATTATTTACACCTGGGCTTTTTCATGTTTGACATGTCAAAATGTCTCAAGTGAAAAAGGCTTATCTCCTCCCACAGGGGGGATTCTGTGAGGTGTGTGAGGTTCTTTTCATATTTGGTCAATGCAGAGGTGCCCTTAAATGAACAATAATCCAAGCAATTTTATTCCTGAAATATTTACATAGTGCAGTTACAGAAAAATAGGAACTTTTAAAAAATTAAATAAAAGCTAAAATCTGTTCAAAATTTGCTCAGATGGTTATGTGACAAAACTACAAAAAAGATATTAGTGGTTTCACTGTCAAACTTAATTGTATTTTGGAAATATAAGCAACACAGTCAATAAGATTTGAGACCAATGCATGTTTACTACTGTGTTACCTAACACCTTTTAACCACATCTTTTAATTACAATACTAATGCAATACTAATTGTTGCAGTTTTGATTCTGCTTTCATGATGCACCTACTTTGTCAAAAGGAGGCCGATCTGGACAGCATGCAGGCCAGTCAAACACACAAACTCTGTGTCTATGAAGCCACGCTGCTGTAGTAAATGCAAAATGGGTCCATACATGTATAGAATAATTAAGAATTGTGCATGGCTTGTTTTGTATTAACTAAAAATAACTGAGGAGGATCACATTCAGTGAAAAGAAATAATTTTATTTACAAAAAATTAAACAAATTGTGTCTTTTAAATAGCAAACATACAGGTAATTCCCGTCAAGGTAATACACATTTCAGCTGTTAAGGCATTGTTACACAACAACCAGTACACATCCAGTATTAGAACAAGAGAGAAGCTGACAATCAGTTCATCACAGTGAAACACAGTAATGTTACAGAATGAACCCACCATACACAGGATAAATACTAGATGCCATAACTGAACTACAGTCAATATATACCTGTTATTATTTAAAGGAGTACATACTGTACTCTACAGAAAAGAAATTTTGGACCCAGGTTAACACTGTAGATATCATGCTAAATATGTACATTGGTTAGAAGTATAATATATTCCTATATAATACACATATACTCATATAAACAGAAAGATAGACATTTTTGATAATGCAATTTGCTTTTACCAACTCTCACAGGAGGGATTCAAGAGTTAGACGAAAGGTCTGAGAAATGGACATAATATATGATTAATGATATGAACCTATAGCCAGCAGCTGGTTACCTCAATTTATCTGACAAGAAACGTGAAACTGTAACAATGAAAGCTTTTTGCAAGGAAACTCAACAGAAAAAACTACAAGAATCATAGATTTTTAACATGATTGATGCATCGTTTTAATGGCTTACTATCATGATTGTCTTATGATTGTGACCTATCAAACAACACATCAAAATGAATCCCTGACTGTAGAAACTGATGTAACATTTGTATATCAAGAAGGATTTATACCAGCTGGTCTGGTTTGAAATTTGCGCAATAAACAGCCACAAGCATTTTGCATAACTTTTCAAAGAAAGGTATAGCAATGTGTTGTTAAAATAAAAAGCGAAGGAGCCTTTGAACACGTCATTTGCCTCTTGAGCCCTTCAAAGTGATTCTCTACAAAATTCAAAAGCAGTAGTCTGAGTAAAGACTGTGAAATCCTCTTGCATTTGAAATTGCTCAACATGATGAAAATTTTGGAAGGAAGCCTTATTTCAGTGTGATCCCTGATGACTAGTGAGATCAAGGTGCTTTCCTGGTCTTAAACCTTTTAAATCCTCCTCCTGAGACTATGGCCATGTGGCCAGATACATTATAGTCCACACGAGGCTACTTTGACCTATTAGACGTTCAGAACCCAAATACAATGGTTTTGAAATTACTTTCCAATTTCCCATAAAGCACAACAATGAGTTCCATGGGAGTGGCAAACAATTTCAAATCTGTAATACATAAGAGGATGAGCCCACTGGTGCTATTGATCTCTGTAACTTTAAATTAGTTTAGCAAAAAGTTCCTCCAAACGAGCATTGGCAAGAATTCTGTTTGTGTTGCAATGGCCTTTAACAATTGAAGTGGTTGTAGGAAATAACTATAATGGTTCTTGCAAGCATGTATAAATATGTTAGAATATCAAAATATCTTTTGTCATTATCTAGAATGTGAGAGTGAATGGTTCACATTATGATCATATTTCGAATGCTTGTTCTTCTTGGTGCTTTGTGCAGGGCTATTTCCGTTTTCACCCTGTCAACATCCTCGTACCAAAAAGAAAAAACACTGCAATAGCCACATCTTTCTATCTTAATGTTGATAATTAAAGAGAAAGGCTTATTTAATGTGTTCCTGTGTACACGTTCCCATCTGCTTCTGCCTCCATTCAAAAATGCTGCCAGGAAGAACACTGACTCTGGTCTCTTCCTCGCCCTGAAAGGTCAAACCTGTCATTAGCTGTGAGACTGCTTCGTCTCACATAATTCAAAAGGCCTCTGCAAAATAATGTCTGTAGGAATTCACCCCAGGCTCAGTAAGCTGTGCAGTAGAACACAATGTCTTCTCTGCATTCTGTACTTAAACTGTGTTGCTGCAACTTAAAGACAAATTACTGGGTCTCAGCAGCAAAGTCATTTAGTAAACATACACACAATAATTGAACGCTCTCAGTACGGTTTTATCAAACTATTGATATCAAGTAATAGTTAAATTTGACTTATTTTTCACTATTTTAGTTGATTTATAACTCAGTCATTTATTTCAAAAATGTGAACTCATGTACATTACTGTGCTTAATGCTTCAGGTTATTTTTGAGTGTCAAATTTCAAAGTTCCACACTGATCCTACAACTCTGGATCCTGCTGGTTTTCACTTCAGTCATCTCATCAGGGAGTTATATACACAAGGTGAATTCAAGGTAAATCCAAATAACTGCAATTAACGGTTATTAACTGCAATTAACCGTAAGTGCGTGGTAGGATAGAAAACCAGCAGTAATCAGGGACAAGATTCAGAGCGGCTGTAATACCCTTTAAATTTCAGTAACAATGGCACAACTCATCTAAAACAACAATTTATGGACAAAAAACATTTTCCTCCCAATCACACTTCTGTGTGTTTGATCAAATCAGAGTTATCCAAAAACTGTGGCCTCTACCTTGATCCCCTAAAATTATTGTCATCAGGCTTTCATTTCATCAGACACTGCTTCTGTCTCAATCAGTACTCATGTGTGGGAGGGACGTTTGTTCCCTTATCATTTACACTCCAATACATAGGTGTGGTATAGTAATTCTGGCTGCTGGTAGTAAGAAACAGTACATTTAAATTTTGGCAGGATGATTGAAACTACAGTACAGCGTGTGAGTATGAGGAGGGAGACTAATGACTATTCGATCAATCCTTACTTTTGCTTTTGACATTAGCTTCAAAATATCTTCTTAAGTTGAAGATGCACAAGAAATATACTTTGTATAATAGGTCAGTCAACCAGACGTCTTGCTGACTGACATTCACAGCAACTATAAAAGCAAACTGAACAGTCATGGCGATGGTCAAGAGGCAAATGGATGTTTACTTATCGAAAATTAACATGGAAGTTCACAGAAGCAGAAGCAGCTTTGTTTTTTCTTTTATGGCCACTGATTGCATTCCCCCTCTAAACTCTGAAATTACACAGATGATATCCAGCAGGGAGGTTCACAACCCAAAACATCTCCAGCCGACAAAGTTCGTGTCACTCTCATAAGTGAGATAGCTACGTGCCTCTCTGGCCTCCAGTTTGTGACCAAGGTGAAATATGTCACATCGCATCACACAAGCTGCAATCCAGCTGAAGCCTGCAGAGTCTTTATTATACAGAGATGTACCAGAGCTCTGGGGACACTAAAATGATTTTCAAATGTTGAAATTGGGGGTAAACAGCTGTGATAAAGAGAAAGACTATTATCTGTACCTCTGCCTGTCCTGGCAATCCTGTGATTCAGCTTGAACCTGCAGAGACTTTAATCTGCAGAACTGAAATAGAGATTTTAAACAAGTTGGTTGTGTATTTAGTTTTAGCACTAAGCATTTTGCAACAATTGTGATGTCTAAAAGGCAAATTATATTTGCTCTGGATTTCGTGGTTCAGCAGGAATATATCTTTTCAATTCATCTATGTTTTCACCTTCAAGATTTTGGAAGTTTGAAGTTTTGGAAATGTGGATGTTAAAATGGCAAATCCATGCAAAATATAAGTAAGGAAAACTATATAGTACACAGCCCTAATTATTAGTTCTGCTAATGCACCACAAAACAGGACAGGAAATATTCCACAGGTAAACTGTTAAAAAAAAGTCACATAACAAACCCTTTTCTGGAGTGGCTATGTGGTCAGGTCTAAACAAAAACAACTTAATAAGCTGCTTGCACAAACTACCTGGAGCAGGGGTTGTATTTCTTCAAAGGACTTTCTCATATTGCATGTTGCGTAAGTTGTCTAAGGCATCACCACAGGGAAAAGTACATAATTTCCATATTCAAAAGTTAAACAGCATTTTGACAACCCATCAGTGGAGTAGACCAGCAATCTTCCAGCACTTTTTTTTTTTTTAACTAGCTAACAGAAACTATTAACTTCAAACTATGACAATAAAAAATGAAAGGAGGTATGGTACAACATAGACTACCTCTCTAGTGCATTGACATTATCATGCACCGTGCAAAAGGTTACTGGTGGGTGCACACACTTGATTTGTTTAATGTATAACAATCGGTTTCCTGATCCATGTCCTCTGTTGTTCATATACCAATTAAGAGTATAATTGCAAAAAAAGTTTCTTCATTTTGAAGCTTACTGATTGCAATTTGTTGTCTCTTTTGCTCTTACCTTGTAGCACCTCCTGGTTTGACAAAAGGACCCAGTTGTACACAAAGGAGGTCTACAGGTGCCTGAGTGGGACAGTGAGCAGTGAGACTAGTTTTTGCATAAGTAAGGATTTTGTCATTTCTGTTTTGAATTTTTGTTTTTATGTATTGGATGGGATGACTGGTTTTAGATGTTTTCATGATGTGTTTCGAATAACAATACTAAATTGTGAATTTATTTAGCAAAAGTGATCGTATAAACAGTGACGACCTTTCATCGTCACAGTTTATCCCAACAGAAAATCCAAGTGCCAGCAGCAGAATCCGTGAACAGAAGTTTTGCGAGGGCGCAGTGGAAATCTGTGCGAGTAACAGTAACAAATAGTTTTGAACAGGAGCAGAGCACATCTGAGTGCGAGCAGGGACATTTTGAGTCTGAGGAATAGGAGAAAGCATAACAAAATCTGAACACGAAATCATTAAAGTATGCCCTCAAATCAAGAAACTATGCTCTTGATTAAAGAAGGAAGATTCCTTTCATAAATATGATTAGATGTTGTTGGTGTGTGAGCATGTTTCTAGACTAGCAGAATATTCACTTAAAAGTCTAATTTCACATTTTTACAGGAGGATTGAGCAAATTTGTCAAAGGATAATATATAGCAACCATAATTTGTAAAGAAGTATTAATAGTTCTACTCTCTTGCAGAATGCAGTGTTAAATTTGAAGTTCAGTGTGTGTGAGTGCTATCCTTCAAATTACTGCCATGAGCTATAATAGAATAGCATCAAATGAGTTAAGCCAGCCTTCCTTGGTCAATATCAAGTGAATAATAAATTAGCTTTTTAAATTTAATGTCAAGGCAACATAAGCTGCATTAATAGTAACATTAATGATGTCTTGGGGCACAATATGAGTCAGACTGCTTTTTTTAAACATCAATCTTGTCTCAGAACAGAGTCAAAGTCATAAAACATGAAGGCGTTGACTTCACTAAAGTGCATATGAGGTGAAGATCAGGTATTTTAATGTTTCTTTGTCTTCAGTTTTTTGTTTAGATTTGTGGTTTGAGTGAGAACATTCCGAATGTATTAACAAAATCAGGGGACCCAGTCTTGACACAAAGAAAATGAACTTATCACTTAAAGTTTTTATTGACAATTTTTCTCTGGACAGTAGAACAAACCCAAAAGTTGCACAAAAAACACAAACTTTATAACAAGGCCTGCAAATTGTAATTCATTGACATTCAGTTGAACAGCAGAAACTAAATAATTTCTGGAAGGGTAGAAAACTTTTATAAACTTTATTGTACAAATTATACAAATGAAGATCCATTACAAGCTTTAATGATAGATATGCTTTTTTGAATAAGATCAGTATTATGTGTCATTCATGAAGAAGTGAATTTGATGACAATGTGGTTGAAGATGTGATTTGTCAAAATCAAAGTCAGGAACCTGAAAGGGGGGAAGCGTCATTGTGTTGCATTATGACTGTGTTACAGCAAAGCATTTTAGGTAAAAATGAGGCAAACAATATGATGTAGATATGAACAAAAATAGTTCTTATTTATAACAGACTGTATCCATTTAAATCATGGTTTAGATTCAGAGCACATTTGAAAAGCAATATGACTGTGAATCAAAATATAGACCAGTTGCGTGCAGTTGTCATCAGAAAGGAGGTTATACGATATATTTAGGCTCTTCCCCTTTGGAAAAAACTTGTTTGACATCATCCTGTACATTCTCAAGTTTCAGTGACTTTGATTTGATGAGAGAGAAAATGCCACCGTTTTAAACCTTTCCAAACAAAACTTGGAAAAAACAAATCAAATACTGACAGAAAAATTGTGCAAAGCCCTTTCAGTGCACTTCATCATATAACAGTCAAATTGAGAACATTTCCGTGGTGTTCCTTAGTGCGAAATGGCAAAAAAACAGATTTCACTGGCCATCTTGCTAAAACGTGTTCACCTTTTTATTGAAGGTTTGAAAAGAGGACTGTTACCACTCTCATGTCTGTACAGTAAATATGAAAGTAGCAGCTAGCTACCACACAGCTGGTTAGCTCAGCAACCAGCTAGCATGATCTGCACTTCTAAAGCTATTCAATAAAGAAACATGTTTGCTTATTGAATAGCTACGTGTTGTTTTTTTTTATGCACACAAAACAAAAAAAAACTTTTTTACTACTTTTTTGCCGTTAATTAGTGAGTTTTAGCTAGGTGGGATTTTTTTAAACCTGTGGTCAATGCCAATGTAGCTGTTTCCAGTTAATATGCTAGGCTAAGCTAACCAGCTGCTTGTTCCAGCAAACATAGTTACTGTATAAACAGCATCAATCGTCTCATCAAACACTCTCTTTGAAACAAAGAAGCAAAATAAATAAATAAACATATTTCCCAAAATTTTGAACTCTTTTAAAACTATTATAGATGCAGTATATATTTAACCTTTATCTTTTCAGGCATCTTGTTGTTTTTATAATGTGACTTACTTTAAATGAGCTGACAGCGGACAATGTTCATTTAGGACTACAAGCTTTGGAATGTTCATGTACATTTTCTTTCAGCAGGCCATGTTTGTCATTGTCAGTGTCAACAATGAGCCGTGAACATTTCTTAGTAAGAAAATAAACATATTTGTGTCCGATCATCTGCATGGACTCATCTGCATTTGTCATAGAAAGCTGGTTTTCCATGGATGACTGTGCAGCATGATACTTGTGTCACCTGGAAATATTTTGTTGAGCTGGAGGGAATTAGGCAAGCAGCGGAGCTGAGAACAGCTCATTTTGCAGTCTAGTGCTGCATTTCTTCTTCTGTGAATTATGTTTTTTTCCTTTTCCTTTTTTGATGTCCTGCCACTGTGTTTGATCTCAACAGGGCCCTATTAGTCAAGTGCACGTAGGAAGGTTAAGATGAATTGCAGAGAAATAAGAAATAACAGGGTCTGTCCTCTGCCCCCACTGTGTACACTTGTACAGGATGCAGAGCTTCGTTGTCTAAAACGAACTGTTAAACCTCCAAAAGCTAGTTAGGAAAGTACTTTTAAACTTTTAACTAGTGTAGGCGGCACGTTGACTTGACATTTGTATCATGATGAAAATTATTCAACAGTAAGCATTAACTGACAAGTTTAATTTCCTTTCCTTCACAAACATAGTTGACACTTTGACATGCACATCAAAAACAAAGTGAGTAAGACAATTAATCAGATGCCAGTGAAGTTCAAACTTTATGATCATTGTGGAGGCTACACTTTGAGGTTCTCTTCAAATGTACGATGTTAACCTGACCAGTCTTCAAACAGTTTTGTTCACTCCATTTACTGTAAATCAGTAAGAGAAGTCTAATAACAGCTCTCTTGTGCTAGCTTACTTATTGAAGGACTGTGGCATTTGATTCATTTTAGCCAGGTGTACCTAATAAACTGCCAACTGAGTGTGTGCGAGAAAGGCAAAGTTCAAGTAAATATTATTTATTTTAGCACAATTCTACTGTGTGTGAGATTATACAATAAATAAAATTATAAAGAATAAATCTAATGATATGTTTTCTTACCTACTAATCCAATAAATTGATCTTGAAATCCAAATCTGAAATCAATATCTGGTTGATATTGACATTACCATCACCCTGCTGTTGTAAATACACAATTGCACATGAAATGTGTATTAATCCACAGATAAAAATAGTCCCCAGCTTGAGTAAAACCTACAGCAGCAGGTATCTGGTTAAGTAAATTATAATGCCTTTTCACATACGTTTGGACTACTTTTTTAAGATTCCAGTGGGCTTTGGTGTCAGTCTGTTCATGTTATTTGTTGACAATGAGAAAAAAACAAAATATCACCAGCTTTATCCTTTAATACCAGCAACATATGCTAAGAATAGTAGGTGTGGTTATAAACAGTTGGGCTGTAGGTTTAAAACCAGGACTGTAAAGCTGCAGAATTTGCAGTGCAAACTCCCATGTTTGTTTCATTTGGTCTGCCTGGAGGTGTATGCTTAACTAATGCCTTCTGTCCAAGCACTGGCATGTTTACACTTTATTTTTTTTTGCAAAAGGTACAGTGAAAGTGTACTACATCGTATGTATGTATGACTGGCATAGGCCAACCTTGAATTGTGAATAAGTGATTTTAAGGTTGCCTCTGTAGACTGTTGTCAAATATACAGGAGATAAGTGTTCTTGCCACAGGGTGTACTGGGAGGTTAAATATTTAATACCCCACCTTGATTAGCAACTCTGAATCAGACTTTATTGGAAGATGTTCTCCAAACAAATCAAAACATGTCTTAAATCAGTGTAAAAGTGGTAGGGATAAAAAAAAAAGAAATTTAAGATTACCACTAGAAAAACGTTACATGCATTCTGAACTACTGTTAAGGATGATTCGTTAAGTCTAATAAATTGGCACTTTAGTAAAATATTACCATTGTCAAATATTGAACTGTATGTTGTCTTTATTCTAATTGCATAGACTTGAGGTCGTTAGACACCTACATGTGTGGGGGCAAAAAGTATGAATAAAATCCATTTGCTTACTGTTTTCAAAGACATTCAAGTTCTGTCTTCTGTATTTATCTGTATTTTAGTGCCTGAGTAATTTGCTCAGATGGCACACACAAAAATACTCTTTTCACCTGGAGATTTAATATTTTAAAAGCAAATTCCTCAGAGAAAAACTCACATTCATTACGCTGGATGCGAATATCAATAGATGTATTTTAACATTCGTGTGGTGGGTAGAGAGGCGTTGGAATTCATTTCATTCTTCTTCACCCACTAGGAAGAGATTAATTTGCTAGTCCAGACAAATGGGTGTGCAGATTTGTAACTTAGCAGACCATGTAATAGAATCAGTTAAACTGAGATATTCTCATTGGGAGGTTGTGATAATTCACTCAAGCATGCCCAAATTGAGGAGCTTGGTTCAGAGTTTAATTTAAATGCGAGATAAATAGCTTTGTTTCAGTTTTACTATTTTTCTTTTAATGACGATGGTGATTTTAGGGGCATTGTGGCGCCAGTAAAGAGTGCAGCCTAAAAGTCTGAAACAACATGGAAAATGTGTTGCATATTCATGTAAAACTTTAAATAATTAGAATGTTTAAGGGTTTAGAAACACAAAATATGGCCTGTAAACTAAAGAAGAAATATTAAAGATTCTAGAAAGATCTCTAAATCACTTCCCAAGAAGTTAGAAACCCTTAGTCTAGCCATGATTTGATGCTGAAAAATCTCCTCTTACTCTCTTACAATAGCAATTAGATTTCTGAAACTCACTTAGTTCTGCTGCCATTTTCTCTCTATCACAGTAAGCAACGTTTTGCTGGAAACTTGAGTTACAGCTGGATTTATAACATGTGAACACTGACAGCAAACTGATTTACTTGAACAAGCCTCTGATGAGCACATCAAATCATGTCTTGACATGTTTACATGTCATAACTTCCTATGTTTCTACATCCTCAAACTTACTGATTATTTTTCTATATTTAATTTAAAAATATGGCCGATTTCTAATGTGGTCTAAGATATTTTAGACCCTAATATTTTTGCAAAACTGAGGAATTAAAGAATTTATTAATTAAAGAATTTAAAATCACTTTCTTCATAAAAGCTACTGAGATGCCCTTAAACAAGGCACTTTACCTCCTGACAGCACAAATGCAGTTGCTTAGTGGTCACCAGTAGAAGTATGTTGATGTGCTCATCAGCTTGCAGATTGAATGACTGAGCAGATGTGTAGTGTATAGTTCTTAGGCTTTTCAAGTGCTACATATTTTTATAGGTTATATAGAAGTGATTAAAAGAAAATAATGTGCAAAACTACCAGAGACTGGGTTTTGCATCTTGAATTCTGCTTGTGGTTACGTTAAAGCAACAAAAGCACCTTGGCCATCCCTCACAGGCTGATGCTGAACTATGAATCTCTAAATCTGATGAGTTTCCAGTTATCTGATTAAAAGATTACATGTTACTTTCAGGGATAAAATAAAGTTTTCTTCATCTTAGGCAAGTAAAACCCCTAAAAATATTAGACTGTGGATCAAGTAAGTATTGCAAATGTATTGTGACATTTTGCTGCAATCATTAGTCATAAGTCACTGTGGCAATATACAGTAAGGTCTTCAAAGGACCAAAATTACTAACCACTGTAACTTCAAAACACGTCTTAATCACTCTTTTGCATAATTTTCACACTAGCTGTTCTTCAGGGTGAGCTGATGTGAAAATGTCTCTCAGGGGCCCTAAAAATGCTGACAATGATATGTTGCACAATCATGAGATTAAAAAACATATTTGCAGCTGAAGATGAGTTGCAGCGTAGCATGAATGGTTGTATGCATGTTGAAATTCCTCAACAGAAAGGTGACGTTTTGGGGAAGGGCTTCAGGCATAGAGTGGAGAAAGGCCTCTCTGTTTGAAAGTCTGCGGTATGTTTTGTCACCCACTCTCTCAAAGTGGGCCAATACGGACCACTAAAGGGTCCAATCAGGCATCAGGGGGGAAACATGTATGTGTTAAATCTTGAGCAAGAAGAAGGAGCAGGAAAGGTAGGGGGTGGAGAAGCAGGATGGGGCAAGAAAGGGTGGGTGGCAGGGTAGGGCAGGCAGGCGGTGGAGCAGATGTCAGCAGAGCTGATGACGGGCTTCACACAAAGACAGTCCCATCGATGCCTCTGTTACAGCCTAGAGCAGGAAGGGGGAGGGAAGGAAAACAGAGACAACATTAAATTGGAACCTTGTTTAACACATAACAGTAGACACTGTTAAAAGACATTGTTCAGACAGACAGCCAACAATGGAGAGTACGTGAAATCTGATTTAAAATACATCCTGAAATTGGATTTAAGGTGTTTTTTATTTTGCCATTTCAAAAATGACAAGAGCAGCAGTGATGAGCAAACCTAGAGTCTACAATGAACACTTTAATATAGTTTGCAGTGTGAGTGGGAATGTTCACGTAAACTATTGTGATGTATTAGAAAGAACATATTTCTAGTGTGTTTCATTGTTACAGAAAATTATTCCACTGTCAAACCACAAAGGCTAGCTTCTTACTTTAGGAAATAGACTCCTACAAGAACACAACATTTACTGCACAGTTTTTGTTATTTATTTTTTGTGTGAGGCAGATCAGTTGGAAGAATTACATATGACTGTGTACCAGCCACAATTTAGCAATATTTGATTCAAAATCTGACAGCAGGGTTGTTTGATTAATTTGTCAGCACTGCCTGTCATTGTAAAGAGTTGTTAAGAATCCAGGAGTTGACTTTGTCTGGATAATAACAGTTTGGGAAAAATCATCAGCCAGTAAAATCACATTTCAGTCTTTTTTTTACTCAATTTTACTCTTTAGCTTTTACATATGCCAACTGAGATATAACTTGTTAAATTTTAGGTTTTAGAGCTGCTGGTTGGCACATTTTGTTACCTTTAGACAGAGCTAGGGTAATTGTTTCCCACTGTTTCCAGTCATTGTGCTAAACCTAGCTAACAAGCTGTCGGCTTCTCGGCATATCATAATTTTACTAACTCTTTTTTTTCCCATTGTTTATTTGATGCTTATTTATTAATGGACATTTAGTAATATAGTCTCCAGATTGTTTAAACATAGCCATACAAAAAAAAAAAGGCCTGGCAACACTGGTCTACATCCAAGCTTAGGTTAAATGACTTTGACATTAGGCAGGGACATGAATACGGAAAGGAAACCACAATGGATCTTAACGTATCAGAGTGGCACTGTCGTTGTACATAATCTGCCAGCTGGGCCAGCATAGGGTCTGCTGGAGGGGAAGACAGGGTCACATACTCCATCCTCTTGCATTATGTAAGATTTATTTTTGCAGATGTACAGTTCATACCAGTGTGGGTTTGCCAAGTGGTTGTCAGACAGTCAACACTCTCAGGCTCTTGAGCATGATGTGAAATCACCACAGTTCGATTGCCAAAAACGTCTTCCCCAGATATGTCAGACAGGCTTGCCTCACTGATTGCAGTAATTCAGCCAGTAAGACATTTCCACCTGATTTGATTTGAGTATTTTGGTATTGTTGTTAATAAATTTTCTCACTGAATCAAGCCAACAGCTGCGTGGGATTAATGCAAGGTACATACAGGTGCTGGCAGCGGGCTTCTTAGCCTCAAGGCTTAACAAGGGTTTTCATACTGACACTGAGCTTATAGCTCAGTAAAGCCTTTAGGGCATCCCCCTTATATGACATACTTGTAGTGCTTCTCTCTCTCTCTTTGTCTGTATCCACTGCTTTAATGAAGTGCATCTCTGCCATAATAAGCCACGTGGGTGTCTTTAAATGAATAGCAAGAATCCCACAGTCCTTAGAGGCTATGTGGCAGAGCTAATATGGCACTCTAAATTAGCTATTTTCAAAGACACATACTCTGTTTTCATAGACTAAATCATGTTTGTAAAGGTGAACAGTAAATTGATGTAATTAACCTCATCAGTCTAACCAAAGGTGTATAAGAAGAAGAAACTATTTTTGCCTGACTAATACAATTTTATGTCATCAAAGTGGGATTTTAAATTTAATAGGCTACTGTGGTTAGATTTTTAGATGTTCTAAAAACTTGCCTTTTCTACTTATAGATAACTGAATGATTTCTTACGTTTTCCATAATACCATCAAAAAACCATCAGAAGCTGTGGTGTAATTCTACGCTACAGTACATGTAGATGACGAGAGCAACAGCTATAGCATAGGAAAAGCGAGAGAAAAAAGAAAATATCTGAGTTAAAGTCGGGCAGAGAGCTGGTTAAAGTTGAGTCCGCCTTGTTGCCACTCTGTCCCAGTGGCCAACCTGTCACCTACAAAAGAAATTTAAGTCATTATTAAAGCGAGATGTATGTCAGGTGGCCACTGTAGCCACTGTGGTCAAAGTAATCACAGGATTGTGACACATTGAATTTCCATTGCCCTAAATATTCTTGAGTCACTTACTTTGCATGACTTTGTTATAGTGAGAGTGAGTGCAATCGTTGCAGCAGGTAGCAACAATCACCTGCTTAGTTTTCTATTTTATATTCGTGATAAAATATCTGTAAGTTGAGTCATGGCAACTGGACTTCCTTCTTGATAGGTTGATCCAAGTAGCTTCTTCAATCTGAGGAACGTTGGTTGGTCTCCTAGCAGAGACTGGGTTTTGCATCTTGAATTCTGCTTGTGGTTAGTTTAAAGCAACAAATGCACCCCTGCCATCCTTCCATCCTGGCTTCAGACTGAAGAAGCTACTTGGATGAGTAGTGAAATGTTTTAACCTGACTAGAAAGAAGTCCAGTTGCCACAACTCAACTTCTAGATAACTTCACCTACCACATACCGTTTGTGATAAAATTAACAGTGCTATAAGTCTTGTCATAAAGTCAAGTCATAAAATCAGTAAATTGATTCCGCAGTTTCAGCTATTCTGCAATATTGATCGAAAAATTGCAAACACAGCCTACTGGTCTTTCCAGATTAACAGTCCATGATCAGTTGTGTAACATAATCCACTATTTTTAAGACCTCAACTCACAAAATATAAACTGCTAAATGATACAGGAATGTGAATAAGTTACAGTGCTAACTGACAGTTAAGGGGCTAAAAGGCCCAGTAGAAAGAAAATAGAAACAACCTGAAGAGGTTCTGACTAGCACTAACTGGTCCCCAGCTGGATAGCATGCTAGTAATAAGCATGTTAAGTCATTCCCATTGATGTATTGCACTTGTCTTAATTCATCCATGGCCAATTCCTGCAAAGATGTTTGCACAGTTTGTTTTCAAGAGCTTCATTTTTCTGCAATTAATCTTCATCGACATTCTAGGGAATAAGGTTGACATCTTTTTTCTTTTATTCTCTTGTGTGATGGTCTTGTTTGGTGCAGGCATGAGGACCAAACTGCTTTCACAACATTCAGAAACAAGGTGTTGTTACCTACAGTCAGCTCAGACAGGAAAACAATTGAAAAATGGAATAAATGAAAAATGATGACAGTGAACAAAATATCAAGAACAGATTGAAAAGGTATCAACCAAAGGATCAGATGCAAACATAAGGACAAACAAAGAAATATTATAAAGCAAATTTCTTTGTTTGATACATTTTTTCTCTGTTTGAATTGAGCTATTACTTTTTTCATTTAACCTACAATTATTATATAACTGATGTAACTATAAATACTGAGAGCTGCAGTGATCTCAGCACAGTTTGTATGTGAACCTGCGCAACAGTTTATAATGCTGTGAAGCCACCAGCTCTGTTAATACTTTGGCATTTACAGACATATTTTCACTATACAGTGATTTAATATTACTGTTAGTTGTATCTTTGTTACAAATTCAGCCTGTGAATATACTGTATTACCTAATTTAATAATCTCTCGAATCCCTATTGTTTTTATTTTTGTTCTTTATCTCTGTGTGTTCTGTAACACAAAATCCACTGAACCATATCAGGTTTTAACACCTTTAAGAATCTCGTCAGAAACTAAACATTCATGCTCTGATGGGCTTCAGCCTTCCTGAGATTGGGTGATGTGGATTTTTTACGCTTCAGTGGCCAAGGCTGGACTTCAGAGGTGGAGGTAGAGAAGAAGGAGGAGGAGTGGTGGCTGTGCAGACTGGTAGAGCTTTCATCTATCTATCTATTTATCTATTATTCCATTTTCCCGCTCCATGCCTTCACTAACTCAGTCTCTCTCTCTTCAACCAGTGAGTCACAGGTCTGACACTGGATTTCATACAGAGTCAAGCATGCACATGCTGTCACCAATATATCAGCTTGTTCACAGAGGAGACAAACGATGGAGAGAAACACATCCGATCTGTTTGCACTATTTTCAAAAATGTGCAGTAAAGATTCTGCTACATTGCACAAAATAACTATTATACACAGATTTACAGGCGTTAGGTGTTGAGAAAGTTGTTCATTTGTGTCAAATACCCTATTTACACCTTTAATTACCATATGATATGTTCTTTGAAATCTGGGAAAGACAATTACATGTTAAAAAGCAACTTAACTCTGTTTCTTCTTCCCTTTAAATCATGACCTCAGCCAAGCTCTGCTCATGGATGTCATTGAAACACATCTAAAGTGTAGAAATAAATAAGTCACCTGTCTCTGACTTTAACTTTAACAGTTCAATTATAGAGCTTGTTGAGGGATGGTAATATTATTTTTCAACCTATTTTCACTGGAGATTAGCTGCATGCTCTGTCCTTCACTCACTGTATAAGTAGTTATGGGAAGCAGTATATTATGGTATATTTTGTTGTTGGACATAAACAGACTGGCTTTGGGTCAGTCAGGCATAAGCATTTACATTTGTTTTTGGCCATAATGCTGGCAAAAAACACAGTTTTGAAGAGAAAACTTTGTATGGCTTTGTAAGGCACAGAATATATTTAATATTGTCAGATAGACAGTGTGGAATAAGATGAGTTTAACAAAGATCCATTCATCTTTATGATGGAAAAGTAGATGTTAAAAGTTAAGATGTTTTTGGGTTTTTTTCTGTTTTTTTCTTAGAATCATTGTAATTAAATTGTTTATGCTGCTCTCTGTAAATGCTTAAAGTATAATTAATCATTCACAAAGATGAATAAGTAATGAATAATAAAATTAAAATAATAAAAAATAATATTTTGGGTGAAATATCATGACCACTCTGAATGGTGACTGATTTACAACTTGCTATTGTTCAATTTTGAGGATTACAAATGCATGAATGGTATTATATTTACCGCTGCCTTCCCTGTATTAAAATATCTTTTCCTCTATGTGAAAAACTCCAGATGACATCATCTGGAGGAGTTTGTCAGCTCAGATTATGTCATCTGGTTGCACTGACTCTGTTGTAGTCTTGGTCTCCCTGCTCCTCCAGATGGCATGATCTGAATTAAAATCTTCTCCAGACAAAATCAGCTGGAGGTGTGTTTGAGCAAAAAGCAGATGGGTAATTGGATATAGGGAACCCAGGGAGAGGTTTAATACCAATTCATGTACTTAGTACTAGAAAGCAAGTTGAAAATGTGCAAAATCACCCTTTAAATATTTAGAAAGGGTTAACCATCAGAAGCTGCACTTCATAAAAACAGAACTCACTACAAAAAGAACGCTATTTAATGACTAATCCGAAATGATTGAAACAGTTATTTGAGAAGTAAGCCCTGACTCACCACTAAATTTATTCTGTGAAGACATGTTAAAAATTTCAACCAAAGTAAAATATGAATAAGGGTTGAATAAGATAAAAGGTGACATAAAAGAAATAGAAAGGATCCAAAATGAAAACATCTTTTTATTGTCATACACTTTGTAAAGGATGAGTGCAAATAAAAGAGCCTGTGATCAAAATCTACTCATCACTAAGCCATGGACCATAAGGCATCATTAAATACAAGCTTTTTGAGCTATCTTCTACAATACAAGGACGTAATCAAGGAAAAGAAACAACACAGCATCAATGCTTATGCAATTAGAAGGAAAATGGAGGAAAGGAAATTTAATTGAACAGAAAACAAAACAACAAAAAACACAACACAATTTGTACATTCAAAAGAAAGAAGTCAAAAAATTCACAAGGAATATTTATATTACGGCAAGTGACGATAAAACATACTCTACAATCTGTTATGTACACTTGGCACTAATGTTAGATTTTTGATTGTTGTTCAGTGGGGTTATTGTCAACTCTAACCTGTGCACAGGTTGTGACTTTCTTTATTTAAATGCTATTCTATCATATATATAATCTATAAATATACTGAAACAATAATTTTCTCAAACAAAGCTGTTGAAAAGTTTTGCAAAGCCTGATGTAAAACTTAACTTTAGGTATTGAGATAAAACTGCTCAATGGACAACAGTTCATCAGAAAAATGCTCACATATTTTTTATATATAGTGTTGAAGGATTACTTTTTTCATAACAAGAATCAGTCTTTGATAGTCCATCTCATGCACTTGAAAGTTGTAAACAGTACAAATATAAATGATCCACTTACAATATTTGAATCCCAGCAATTCCAAAATAGACAGACAGACTCCAAAAAACAGCAGCAGATTGTTCGTATGCATTTCCCAACACTGGTAGATGTGTATATAATGAGGTGGAAAATGGCTATTTAACATGACTGGACTGTCTCTATTCGACATGGCCAGAGAGAATCAAAAGCAGTATACAGCTTGGATTATGCCACAGCATCTAGATCATGATGATATGACTCAGATATGCTATATTCTCAAAAACATACATTTAAAATATATTATGTTGTACAATATGGAGTAGAAAAATGGCCTGGGTGGTCTTCAGCATTGTGATATGTTTTTTTCTGATATGTTAAAGTAAATGTTTAGCCAGATTTAATTGATAATAATAATAATAGATACTTTATTGATCCCCTTGGGGAAATTGTTGTTTGGACAGCTGCTAGACCTGTGTCAGGGCTACTACGGGGTTTTGGGGTTTTGTCCAAGGACACCTCGACATGTAGCTTGCCGGGACTGAGAATCGCTCACCCTTGGGTTGGAAGATGACTGCTCTACCCACTGAGCTATCATGTACCTGTTACTTTAACTTTATAATCCAAGAAGTCAGTTCACACTTTGTGTCACCCTGTTTGTGTAACTAAAATCTTTTAAGATTTAAAACCAGGACAGAAAAATTAAAATTAATTTATTCTCCAAGTTTTTTTTACCAGTGCTGTAGTCAAAAGGAGCCTACTGAGACAATACCGTCTGTTACGTTAGATAAATTAATCAAAATTTAAAAAATATGAAATATATAATATATATTAAATATAAAGTCAAAAACCAAATTCATGACAACACTATGAAAATCGGGCCAATTAATGCAATGGTTAATAAAACACATTTGTTTTCCAGGGAAAAAGGATAAACGCTTCACCAGCTGTATAATTCTGAAAACGAAAGATTAAAATTTCAAGTCAGAAATAAGTTGTCTTTAAGTTCCAGTCAGTGCAGAAGGTGACATATTGTCAGTGTGTACTGAACAAATTATGAAAGATTATCTCTGAAGGTTCATTCAGACTAAACTCAAAGCACAGTTTCAACTTGCTTTATTTGTATGTACATAAACAGATGGTACCTGTGCCTAGCTAACGAAATAACACTGTGTGGACTGTGCCTGCCATTTTATTCTTGTCTCTTTAAGCACAAATTTTGTAAAAATAAGCTGAAAATGTTTTAATTTAATTTGAAAAGTGAAATTTTATTAGCAGCAAAGCAAATCCATATTTCATACACTGGTTTTGCTGCTGCAGTCTTAGTTTGATAGCTTAGGTGGGTAATGTTAGCTAATGTATACTATATGTATATACTATAAATAGATGTTGCTGATTAAATCCTAACCATAGTGGTGGTAGTAGTAGTTTTAAGCATCTCATAACTTGTAGCTGCAGTTATTTATCAAAAGTAGCATGGTCTCGCCGTTTGCATTTGTGTTTGTTATTTTAATTCACTTTGTAGTCGGTCTTAACACAGCCTAACATAACGATTATCAATTAAAGTAATGAATCAATAGCTTGGAATTTTATTTGGATCAATTAAACATTAAACGAACGAGGGTAAATGTGAAGAGTTTCAGTTCCAAGTGACTACAACACTGCTTTCAAGTAAATCAAAGTTCACTTTGACGTTTGGTTTTGGTTTTGTCTTTTTAAAGGTCATGTGCTCATATGTAAAATTTCTTATCACCTGCACAGATCCAAATCATTCTGCTCCTCAAATCAAAGCTTACTAGCAAAACATCTGATTCAAAGCATTTTATAAAACAGTTTCATATATTAATGGGTCATTTTCACTAGTTTGTCACTGATAAGGATCTACAGAGTTCATGTAGCTATCAACTGAATAACTTAAAATGACTGCACTGATTATACAGTAGCAACCAATAGACTTTTATCTGTATCTATTATATCCTTTATCTATTTTATTATGTATCTATTTATCTATTTAAAGTAAACTACTATGCATTAATTTTAGGAAAAAGGCATTGGGGCCTAAGTGATAGCATTACTGTACGGTAATTAGTTCTGCAACAGTTGACAAAATACATTTCAAGTGTCAGCAATTTCACAGGACAGCGTCAAGTGAGGGAGTCCTGGTCTGACCAGCGGCTTTTTTTTTCTTCCAAGGCTGGTATAAACACCTCGCTTAATGTTCACAGGCAAAATTCAAAGCACAAGCTGATTAGAGAACAGTCTCCCATCAAAGAACCGTGCCAACACATCCCCACACAAACGGGGATGCTGGCTTCTTCACATTCAAATGGTTCGGTGTAAATAAGAGGACATTTTTGAGTTAAATAAAGCTTTTGAGACAACCATGTAACCTTTACAGACATCCACACATGACAGACCATGAGGTAACAATGATAAAATGGTCTACACATTTGACAGACATAAGGAATGGCAAGACAGTGTATGAAAATATACAATGTGTGATGCACAACAGTTACATCCATTCAAAACAAAACTAAAAAGACATGGAAAAAAACTACATTTGTTCTCAGACGTGTGTTTTTCAGGATGATGTGATCAGTTGAAAGTTACAAGCAAGATATATTCAGGAAATAAATAAAATATGAAGAGAACAAGTCAATAGTAAAAGACAAAAAAGATAACGCAAACGTATCCGGTATGGTTGAAATCAAACCAAAGAAAATATGAGTCCCGACTGCTTTGAAGAGCTGGACAGTCAACTTATCTGTACACACATGCCAACATTCCATGAAAATACACACAGCATGGGCAGTTTTCATCACTGGGCTGGCTTTTGGATTCAGTGCATTCTTTAAGGAGGTGGGTTATTTATTTATGTAGAGTTATGGTGGCTGTTTTTTTTTATACTTGCTGATTGTTTGCTGTTTTATGTCCCTAACTCATTTGACATACTCAGCTGACTTCCAGAAGTGCCCTGGGTGGGAAAGGCGGCGGTTCCTTTTTGGCAACTTTTCCAGTAAATCTACCAGCTTGGAGAAGCTGGGCCGCTCCTCCTGCTTGTGTGCCCAGCAGAGGAGCAGAATGTCCTGAAAGACACAGAGATGCATGACAAACCAAGTTGTTAAACATAGCATTTCATCTTTAGATGTACCAGATGGAATGCACACTTAACTAAATGCTAAATGAATTGTGCTGTGCAAATATTAAACATTGTATTTGCTGTCTAAAACTGGGTCAAAATATACTTTCTGAAGCATGGGGGGGGAGAAGTGAGACAAAAATACTGTGTGAATGAAAGTGACAAGGTGCTCTAAAAATAACCGAACTTAGTTATTGTAGTTTGGCCACTTTTGAACAGCAACAGTTGCAGTGGCTGTGACACACTGTTGACAATGTAATTAAGGTACCTGAAGTGCAGTAGCAAATCTAAACAATATATAATACTAAGAGCAGCCTGATACTACAGGTGCTAAACTAAAGGATCTAAGAGACTATGCATTCTGAATTCTGTTCCAATGGACTGGGGGTGCTTCAAATATAGGGGAGAGGGGTGGAGGAGTTAAAGGTGATCTTTAATTAAAATGCTATCCAGTCAAATATGTCAGTCAACGCATTTAACCACCAGTGTCAACGAAATGCATTTATGCAAAATGACATAATGATGACTAAAACGTTTCAAGCTGTTCTCTAAACAGAGGTTTCCTTTTAGTTGGAAATCACTTTCTTATTCTTATACACTACCAGTCAAAAGTTTGGGACACACATAGAAATGACCATGTTTGTGAAAGAAAAGCAGATTTTATAACATCAAATTGATCAGAATTAATGTGTAGACATTGTTCATATTGTAAATGACTATTGAAGCTGAAAACAACTGTTTTTTAAAAGAAATATTTACATAAACATACAGAGGCCTAAATTCTGCAAACATTAGTACTGTCTTCCAATAGCATGTTATGTTTGCTAATCCAATGGAGTAGGAGTGCTTAAACATGAAAAAACAGTGACTCATGAATTGTGACAAATTAAAAAGAAAAAACTCTTACTGATATCTCTTTTCCCATGCCGGTTTGCGCGAGGTTGGGCTTCATCCCACTGCCAATCTGCCATATGATCACCTCTGCTGGCTGACTCTTGTAAGGCCACTCACGTGCATGTAACTCATACCAGATGGTTCTGCGAAGACAGAGGAACAGAGTGGGTCACTGCTTCGGATTATCTAGTCAAGAGAACAATGCCATTACCTTCCAAACACCTTCAGTTATAGCTATAAATCATTAAACTCAGTGGTTTTGATCAGCTTTTCAATTAATACAGCTGTAGATGGTGCTTGTGCACAGTTGGGTTGTGATCTTTGCAAAAACTTTTTTGGACGAATTTTGTCTTTAGGTAGAAGTTAAAGAGACAAAACATTTTAATTACTGCTTATGCAAAATTTGCTTACAACTGTGCAACTTTTCATTCTGCTCCTGCACGTCAAGTTTGAGCAGCATAAAAATAGCTCTTTGCCAGTAGTCGGGGCGAAATGAAGGCTGATTGTTGATGAATATGTAAAACAGCCACGGGGGTCACCTCTAGGTAACACAAGGGCTAACAGAGCAGCTGGGCATTGTGCACCAGTGCTGCATTCCTCTTCCCATTAGAATGATATAGTGACAAAACATCCATATGGAGGACCATCTGAAAATGCAATTGTGTTAGGAGTCAACAGAGCAGGGCTCACGTTAACAAAGGAATCATTAATGGTAGTGTGGAAAGAAAAGGAGTCATGGGGACTTTTAATCAACTTATGACATGCACACACCTAAAGATCATTCAAGATTCAGGATTCAGAAAACTTTATGAATCCCAGATGAGGGAGAAATGATTTTGCCATGTCACAGCTGCTCTCAGTTCAAAAGGAAAGAAAGAGGCAAAACTGGAAAGTAGAGAGAGAGAAAACAATGCATAATTATGGATCATTTTGTGTCTTTACTAATGACATCTACCCTTGTGCTACTTGTTAAAGAAATCCTATTGCGAGCAACATTCTCACCACTACTGAATGGTAAACAAACCCACTTTGGTTGCTCTGAATAAGAAGAGCAACAACACTTCCTTTGAAAATGCAAAGGTCACAGGAATCAACAAAGATCCTGGGCTGTGAGTGGGATTTGGATGTTGCAGTGTTGCCAGAAATCGAGTTTCCATACATATACATGCTCTTATTTCCAACTATAGTGAAGAACACAAAACAAAGCCTGAGGGCAAACAAGAGCTCACACAGCTGGCCTTATTTTGAAACTGAATTTGTCAGCAAACTCAATGTCGTGAGGAATTCTGTACAGTTGAGAGGGATTCAGGATGGAGAGTTTGATAGATCTAAAAGACGTCAGTATAGTTTAACCTGAAAACGTAACAAACCTGACACAAAATGGCATCAGTTTTAGTTCAAGGTTATCAATTGTTTGGTCAAAGTTGTCCATTTGATTATTGCCTCTCAGTTAGGATTTAGCACTATAATCTCTTTTTTCTCTGATGCTCTGTTGGTGAAGATTGAATTCTTCTATTTGCTGTTGTTGCTGCCCTGAACACAAAATCCTATCACCTCCTGTACACCTGAGACCTTCCCCTGTTAAACTAAAGCAGACCCCAAATCTTTATAAGCCCAAATGTATAACCCTTCATCTCCAATCAAAAAAACCTGTTTCATTTGTAAATCTTTACTCTTTGAGTCACTTCTGACTTAATTAATCAGATGACGTCTCTTAGCTCCTCCCATTTCACAGCTGTTCTCTCTTCCTGCAGTTACTCCGTCAGTTTAACTTTCTAGAAGGTAAATCCCTCAAATCAACTAAGCTTCTCCACACAGGAGAGTCAATCAGTGTCTTTATTTACTCCAATAAGCTTCTCATGTATCTTCTTGTTGTCCAGCTAGCAATGATTATTTGTGCAATGTTTCCTTTTCCAGTACCATCATAAATAAGGGTACATTCCTAAAGAGGGGATTCAACATTCCTGAGAATATATTATCATCTCCATAATGAGGTATATGAGACCAAGTGGAGTCTAAGTCAAATCGGATTATTTTGAATTTAGTTTAAACATGGTCAATCGTGTTCTCATTAAATGGTGTAGGTTGGATATCTACATTCTGACAATAACAGAAGCTAAATTCTCATTTAGAATAACACCCATTATTATAATATTATTATATTATCTATTTCTTTGTACTGTAAGCAGTGAATATGTATCTATAATGAGATCTGAAAACCTGCTAATGATGGTTGCCTCTTTGTCGTGTGATGTGGAGTTTTTGGGACACTGCTCTATAAAAATAAGTATATATTTAATGAATTCACACTCATACTTGGGATTTGCAAACCATTTGTGTCAACACTGTGCTTTGGTCATCCTAACAAGCATACAAAAGGGCCTTGGGTAAGAGGACACTCACCCAAAAGCAAAAACATCTGACTGCTTGGAGAAGGGAAGCTTGTCTTCCTCGGTGTCGGGAGAGAGCTGCTGGATGATTTCTGGGGCCAGGTGACACAGCCAGCCGTTGGGAATCCTCAGTTTGTCTTCTCTTCGGCTGCAGAAAGAGAAAACATAGAGATGGAGACTCATCAGGATTTATAAGTCTGCTGTGTCATGTTACATTGTTCTGTTTTCATTACAGTATACTGCGTTTGCAGACCTAATAAGAGAGGTCTATGATGTTGCTCTTCAATTATTGTTTTAAAGAACTGTGACCACTTTGAGTTTTGCCCTGGCTATTTCCAGCCTGTTTCAAAAACATGGAGTAAAACAAACATCACGTTTGTGTCTGTTTTTATTCACTACTATTTGATTTCCTAATGATACCTATATTATATATGATAACAAAACATTAATTGCAAGTCACACTGCAATAAAGTTTTTTTGAAGAATGTCAGAAGATGTGCAATGCTTGCAAAATCATTATACCACTATGTAGTTAGAAGAAAATTATGCAAGCAAGGACATAAAGTATCAATAACTCACACTAATCATTTTACTAATTAGAAATATCCAAACAGTTGGTCAATTATCATGGGATTGCATAAGGTGATGTGAGTACTCATATTATGTTGAATACTGCTGCATCTATAAGTGTAAATGAAACACCACTCAGTTATGCCAAACTTTTAAAATAATTAAAAAGAAGTGAAAATAAAGAAAATTCAGTGCCAGTGACAACATGTCTAGAGGTGGACAAGAAGATGGCATGGTAAATATTAAGCTTCTGATGTTAGAGCATGGAAACAGGAGAATCAGCTTTTCCGGCTCCATGCAAAGGCAGCAAAATCTGCATACCAAAATTTCAAAAGCTCATTCATTAATATGTTCTCTCTAATTTGTTTAATATGTACATTGAAAAAAACAACAGGTAACACCTATTTGGGTTAAGCAAGTTGAACTTAACTTAGGTTTATTTACCCAGCGAAATAGTTAGAACTTAAATAATTTAAGTTGATTTAACTATTTAGTTGGATAAACTTAACTGAGTTAAATTCAACTTACTTAAGTCAATTAGGTGTGCTGTCAATGTACTTGTATTTCTTGGGGTTTTACCAGTCAATCAAGTTAACCATTGGTTAGGGTTAGACAACCCAGTTTTGTAAAAAAAAAGAAGTTATGTTTCTATACAACTAAACTGTAATCACAAATATAGTATGTTTTTTGTGATGTGATGTGTAATTAGAAACATTATGTTTTCTATAAACATAATGAGGATATGTTTACTAAAAATTTATTTCTGCAAAATTATCCAGTCTTCCAGTCTAAGCTCCAAAAACATAATCACGGTTGCAGTTTAGTGCCATAGGAACACAATTTTCAGAAGAGACAGGGTAGAGCTAGAGTAGCTGTTTCTCGTTTCCAGTCATTATGCTAAGCTAAGCTAACCACCTGCTGGCTACAGCTGCAAGGTTAATGAACAGACACTCAAAATCTACTATTTTTCATAATGTTGAACTATTCCTGTAAAAATAGACGTATTGAGTATTTAACTGTAATTAGTGTATTTTTATCTCTTTTTTTATGTATTAACTTGAATAATTTTGTAATATATGAATGGATTGAAGGTTGAGACCTGACCAGCTTCTGAACTCCAGTAAGTCCTCCATGAATATGTGTTTTATGTGACATTATTGTTTTGTTTTGTGTTGCTGTGGGTACAGTGGTGACCAAACAAGTTTCCCTTAAGGGGATTAATATAGTTACAGTATTCAAAAACCAGACAGTAAATACATGCAAATAATTTGGGATCTGTGGATATGCATGGAGCTTTAAAAAATTATTCAGATATCTAGGTGAATCATGAATTTGTGCATTTATTTATTTTTTCTTCTTCCATCCCATCCTTACAGCTACGATTCTCAAGTTAGAAATAATTTAAATCATTTAGTAACTGAACCTTTTGTGATTGAATGCACGGTAAGTTTATAGGTAGCTATCTTAAGTCTAATTAATAACATAATTATCATATTTTAGACTAATTTGGTTAAATAATCTGCCAAGAATATGTGGGATGGACCACCTGCAGATGGTGTGGGTGTATTCAGACAGCTCATAGTGCTGTTCTCACTGGTCTAGTTCCAAAAACCTCTCACTCACTGTCTCCACCGGAAGGTTGACTAAATCTCTGGCTTCATGAGGTCAAGCTTGAGCAGATACAATATTGTTATTACTAGTGTGCTCAGTCCAGTAAATATGTTTGTTAGCTGAGTGAGCGCCAAATTTTAGTGTTTTGATCATTGCTAATTATTTACTGTTTTCTGTTTGCACTGTCTGTACTGTCAGCTTTATTTAACCACTATGGAATTTTTCACTGCTCATCCTTGACCCTGTTGCTTTTCTCTTGAACACCCTTCTTTAATGCTGTTTATGTGGAGAAGTGGGAGTTTCTCCCATGGCAACAGAAAAGTTGCCATGGGAAACAAATTTCACTCAATTTACACCAATATAACTTAAATGATCACACTCATTTATATTAGACCTTGACAGGCTACATTTAAACACAGGCTTAATATCACACACAAAATCTTTAATTCTGAGTAGAGTTACATAGTTTTTTTTTGGTGCAACATAATCCGGCTGTTGCTCTAATTTCTTTCAAGAGTAACAGGGACCAGTAAAAACAGGTGGCAAGAGCAAATAAGCAGAAGGGTTTAAATATGTCCTATTATGTGTGATTGATCATGGAAAAATGTCTTTCTGTAAATATGTAGAGTGTCAACTACCTGATCCCACTGAATAGTTTGTTGTCCCTGCACCATGTGTGTCAGTATTGTCAGTCTCTCTCAAAGGCAAATCCCTTCACTGGGCATGGTGAATAAAGTGCTCCTGTCTCTTATTGCGTCTTGAACATAAGTACCTGCCAGCCTGCAGAACCCCAGATATGGTGAAGAGCCCAAAATCTGTGATGACGACTTTGCCATTATCATAAAACACATTCTTGGACTTCATGTCTTTGTGCAAGATCCCCTTAGCATGGAGGTAGCCCATCCCCTGAAAACAGAGAGAAATGTGACTGGTCTGTAATATGATGTGTTCTGTCGAAGTGTTCTGGGGAGTCAGCGTTGAGTTGTTTTACCTTGACCATCTCTTGTGCAATCTGTCGGGTCTTGTTAACATCCAGGACAACCTTGGCATCCCGCACCACAGAATAAAGTGTCCTTCCTTTACACAAGCTGAGAGACCGAAAAAGACAGGGGTAAGATTTCAAGTTACTGTGCTGACTCAGTAATTGTATGAACTTCGAAACCTTTGACAAATATTATCTGAAAGCCTACCCAACATGTAGCAAATTTTGCTGATAATAGCCAGATCAACTGTACTGTAGGTCTAATGCAGGTAGGTAAGTAAAGCAATGTGGACACAAGTGAATATATGTAATGGACAACACAAAAAAAAAAGATGCATCACTCTACCACAAACATCCTGGAAAAGAAAATATTAAATTGAGCTCGAATAGTCCTATATCCATACATATTAATGTCAGTGACCTACAGTATTTTATTGGCTCGCATGCCACATGGACATGGCATAACAATGCAAAAATGCCTCTATTGCACTGTTTCATTTCTTTAATACAGGTGGGGGTGGGGATTGTGGCCTCCAACCAAGTTTTGCTGCATTTCTACAGAAAAAATTCCCGGTTGCCACCCACACACATTAATAAGAATCTTAAAACCAAACCACACCTGGATGGGTACTGTAGAAGCTCCAGTTTCAAAGTACAATTTTTAGGGTACTAATACAGTCCTGCAAACAACAAAACATAGACCTCACTATTCAGAGGTCTATGTTTTGGTCACTCATCTTTTAGATGTTCAACATTTTTTTGCCACTTTTAGGCAAAACACAGGCTTAACATGAAGTTCACCTGTGTGGCAATGTCACTGAGTTAGTGCAGTTTGACAGGTTGTTAGAGGATAAAATGTCATCAATCTCAACTGAAACACAGGCCCACTCGGTGCCAGAGTGAAGCTATTACACTGCGGCTCATGGAGGTGGTGCCATATTTGTCATATTTCTGGAGGGGTGCCATCACCTGTATTATTAGACAGCGCCACAGCAACCCCCTGTCTTACACCTGAAGCTCTCAACCCCGATTGTGCCGCACGGGTGACCAACAAAGAACCTGAAGCCAACAGTTCATGCATATTCATGGCAACCTGACAGCAGCCACATTTTTAGAAGCCCTCTTTTCTCTTGGGGATTTTCAACTCAGGAGTGCAGTCTATGGTTTTAGTGTAGCTTTAGTCAACACTTTTATGCAAATATGCTTATGGCAACAATTAACTCTTTAACTCAGACAAACATATTGTGTATAAGGTAGAAGCAAGATGATGAAAAGCTAATGAGGCCACATTAACATGTTGAAAGTAAAGAATATAGTAATTATATCCCTATTATCCATTTATATGGATAAAACACAGCAGTGACATCACAGATGACCTTGTGTTCTGTATGCTCAGCAAAATCAATCCACAGTCACGTATGACAAATGAAAGGACTAAAAAAAGGAACCAATATTTATGTCCACTAATGCAGTCTGAACCCTCATCCTTAATAAACCAATCAACTTCACTTTGGGCTCAGAGAGTATGATAAAGCCTGCAGGTTTTACTTCCATTTAATTCCAAGTAGTGGTGGATAACAAAGCCACCTGTTGCACTGACATTTGCTATTATTTCCACTAATCAGCACTGAGGATTTCCGAGAAGCAGCCACATCATCTGCTAGCACCCCTCCACTCACAGCAATTTCAGCTGGCATCAACTGCAATCACGCATCTCAATCAATCAGTCAGTGAGTTATTTAAAACATATTTACCACCACTGTGAATGTGATGAGAATGGAGTTAAATTTTTACATTTGTTTCCTGAAGGAATTTGAAGCAGTCAATCCAGCATTGCAATCCCTCTTGTTCTGCTGTTTTTTTTTTGGTTTGTTTTTTTCTTCCTAAACAATAAAAAAGTTAATTTCCTCTAAAGCAACACAAGAAAAGAGAGGAAACAAAGGGATACATTATTATTTTAATGAGAGTTTCTTTTGTGTTCACACCCTGTGTAGATCACAGTAGGAGAGTGGCAAATATCTGAACACTTTCCTTTTGAACATTATTAGCTGTGCCCCTTAATTAAACAAGACTGTCCCTTGTGCTGGTCTTTAACAAGAACACAGTCCTGTCATCCTTGTTATAACCGAGAAAACACTTTCTGCAAAAAAATTGAACACTAATCCATTAAATAATAAAAGTTGTTCACTACATCACAGAATTAATTCAAGTTCACTCCAATCCCGCACACTTGTATTATCTGCAGACAGACCAGTTAAGACAAACACACCACTTCCATGAGGTGTGGATGGTTCATCCATTCAACAATCGTAGCAGCCTGTTCTAATCATAACGTCTGCATGCTTAATTGTCAAACACTCCAAACTCATTGTTTAGAGGGGGTTCAGATCAGTGGCTGCTGAGTCCCAGGGGATAAGGACAGGCTCCGGAGGCCCAGCAGCTGCCAAACCAGAGAGCAATCACCTAAGATTTCAGATGCAAAAGAAAACCGCAGATTTCTGAGCTAAACTATTGTCACTTACTGGTTGTGCTATTTTAAAATATCAGTATTTTCTGCAGCTGTTGCTGCAGTTGATTTCTCAGCTTTCTGTAAAACATAATCTGTTACATCCACATCCTTACCTGGTGATGATGGCCAGATGTGGTGGACTCATGCAGGCCCCCATAAACAGCACCACATTCTCGTGCCGTGTGTTACGATAGGCCATCACCTCACGTTTAAAGGCCTTTAACTGGTCTTCGTTGTCGCGCTCGATGTCAATCAAGCGGATGGCGACTTCGCCGTGCCAGCGTCCGTGGAAAACTTTGCCAAAGCGTCCTTTACCAATCATCTCCCCAATCTCCAGCTGCTCAAATGGGATGTCCCACTCCTGCAGGAAGATGCTGGTCTGACTGGCCTTGCGCGGGAAGTTACGAGCCGACAGGAGCGACAGGTTCATCTCCTCAAACTCGTCACCAGAGTCTTCATCATTCCCTTCCTCATTCTGTGTAAAGAAAAATTAAACCATTCTTTGGTGGCTATAAGCTTGCATTTCACAGATTTACAGATTAGCAAGTGTGGTGATTAAAAAACTGGTGTTAAATTATTGTACCAAGATGTCAAACTCTTTATTTTTATACTTATTCTGACATTGAAGTCATTAACAAGGATTGAATTGGAAGGAATTGAAATGTGCTAAAACCTCAATGACACTACACTAGGTAAAAATTTTAAAAAGCTCTATGTATTTCCTGAAAGCATATTGTTATTCACCTGCCTAATATAATGGCTTCTGGTGTTATGTCATTTTTTTTTATTACTACTGAATACAATATATTCGATGCCACCATCTTTTCTTAAAGTGAAAAGTAAACTTCACTGCAGTGAAGTTGTAGGAAATAATTCTGGCTCTAAAGTACCAGCACAGTTTCCTACTAATCAGTAGGGCTCTACATAGGATCGAAACACCAGAATGCAGGTGAGAGGTGATCCAGACCAATATGTAATGTCTGGAAGAAAGACATTTTAAGGACAAATGCAGTGGAAATGGCATCACAGTCAACCTGAACAGATTAGGATGTCCCAAAGAGAAAAGTCTCATGTTCTGAACTCTAAAAGCCTGGAGCTCTTTCTAATTTCTTTTCAGCTCTGATAAGTATATGACACAATCACAAGCAAACCTATACATGTGGGTCTTGAGAGAAGACTCGCAGATCAAGCTGTATGGAAAGGCAAAAGGCTCTATGGCCTACATTTTATCAGGCTGTAACACAACCCAAGGGAGATACAAGTTATGGCACTGCCCCTGGCTCTAGCCTGCTCCATGCAGGATATTGGAGCAGGAGAGATGCAAGAAACAATATACCCATGGGACACCAGTAACATTCATCCAGTTCGTCAGAGGAGGGCAGAAGCCATCTGTCACAAGAAAGACCAAGACCAACATCCCCCACAATGCCAAAGGGCGGGATATGAGGATGGACTGTGAAAGAAAGGTGCAGTCATCCAAACACCCCCCTCCCCCGGTTGGACGAGGTCATCTGGTCAGAGGATGGAATAAAGATTACCCCCACTGTCCCATGCGATGAAGGGTGTGCCAAAGCCCACGAACAGAAATCCACCACATAAAAGGAACAGGTCAAAGAAATCCACACCTGGCTATTCGCAGTTAAGGTTAGGTGCAGAGTGTTTCCTGTGCAGTCGATGTGGAAGATGCTCACAGCTTTGGGCATTTCAAAAAAAGAGAAAACAAAGGCAACTAATGGGCTGGAGAAGGATGCAGAATGATCCACTTGTTCTGCAATGGCGAAGTCGGTCCTATAACCTGGATCCAACTGAGCATGTATTTCATTTCCTGAAGGCAAAATATCCACCCAAAAAAGGATGATATGCATACAGAGTCAGTAAAGGCCTGGCAGAGCATCAGCAATGGAAGAAACCCAGCATCTGACGGTTATTGACTGTTTAGGATTTGGAATCAAGGGTCATAAATGGGCCTAACTGTACAGTATATACAATATACTGTACATGTATTTAAGGTAATGAATAAACATGTAGCCAGTACAGTTTATCATAACTTAGCTCTGACATATAGTAAATATACTGCACCCATTTTTATACATTGCCTATAAAGTAGAGTATAATTTTTCTCAAGATGTGCATATTTGCAATACAGATGATTGTTTAGGCCATTACCAATAGAAAATAGAGAATTATGAAAAAGGGAAACAGCCAGAGGGGAAAACTGGCTGGTTTATTCTGATTTGATTTTAAATATAATGTAGAGCGGGAGTGAAAATGACCTGTTCAAAGATGCCTGCTGAAATAATATTCAAGGCAATCTGCATTGCATTTTCTCAAAATATATCATTGTTACAGGAACAGCAGTGACAATCAGTGAAGCTGTGTCTTTTCCTTCTTGCTGCTTTTCAAGCATAACTTACCTGGAGGCTCCTGAGAGAGCTGAGCCAAATTATTCTAAATGAGAGAACGACACAAATGACTGTGACAAGTGATGATGAGAGCTGTATTTTGTCTTCATTCGGATTCAAAAGTAATTTCACACTTCGATTACTGATCAAAAAGAGAAGCAAGACAATATCATAAAAGATAAACATAGGTCACACTTAGAGATAAAAAGAAGGACTCACATCTGATGTAGGTTCAACTTCGATTTGAAGTAAAGGGTTGCCCTCATTCCTAAAAGCAAAAAGAATGGTTGTTGAAATAAATACATGAGAACACTACGTAAATACACATAACTGATACGTGTTTTTGTATGTTTTTGCAATTAATAAGTTCTTTTTTGCTCCACTGATCAGGTTTTGTGGTACAAAAAAAACATTAGCCCCTCTGGATAACATGTAAATCATGCACGTTAGCTAACAATTTTTATTAATGACCGATTTTCACCAGTTATTGGTTTCTTGTGGATTTATTATTGCTCATTTGTTGAACTTTATTTTTTTTTAACTAGGATGAACAGTGGTTTAGTTATACTAATACTTTTCTGTTGTGTAAGACGTACGACTTTGGATCTTGTAAACAATTTCAACAAATTGTGTGTGTATACGCATATAACAAGTAAGTGGCTGAGCTTGATCTGGTATCCACACTTGTGTTCAATCAGGGTGAGTGTATGTGGTTCATGGATGCATGCTGTGAAATCTGATGGAAGGTATTATCAGAGTTGCACCAAATAAAGAAATTGGGAGCATCAATTCACTGAACAGGCACCTTGCTCTACAATAGTTTTTGCATTCTTGCCAATGCATCTCATGTAATATTAGAAGGTTCACACACTGTATAGTAGTAATATTGGAGCTAAAAACAGTAAAGCATTATTGAAAGTTTTACTTCTACGGTGGCATCTGGCTTTTCAGTATACTGTATGTTTAGTACTGTATGTAATTACTAAAAATGTATACATTTCTGTTGAATTGTAGTACTTCCTCTTTCTGCCTGATTGCACCACGCACAGAAGCAATCAATTGATTGCACCCGTGCCTCGTATATTTCAGTGAGGTGAAAGACTAACTCTATAAACGCTGTTAAAAGACTGAAATGTTTGCTGTTGATACTTTTTGAATTTGAGTTGTTTTACCCAAAACACTAAATACATGAGACATTCTGTTAGCGTAGAATCCATTTTTATACGGAACATTTTTGATGACTATGAAATGAGCCATTTCACTGTTACTCGTAAATTGTTTTTATGCTCAAACTTGGTTTATTTTCAATCCTATCAGTATTTCTGTACTACCATTACAAACTGGTGACAGACAACTTCCAGCTTTTTTTCCCTTTTTTTATTTCCTTAATCTTTTTTAATTTTTTACAAGTTTATTTTCTTTGGTACTATTTACTCAGTCATATGGTCTGGTAATTATTATATAATTACCAGACCATATTTTTTTTACTGTTGATGACCTGCAGTGGCTCACAGGTAGCCTGAGAACATTCATATGAAGACTATGTGACAGACAAATTAAGAAAATTACTTCTAATTGCTTGCAGCATTTTCCAATCCAAAAGTAATTTTTATGAATTTTCAAGTGCATTTGTGCCCTGAGTCCCTATTAATTTCTGACCCCGGTATGTACGCTGTCACCTACACTGTGGATGCCAGTGGTATTCATACAATGAACCCACTCCCCTCTTCAACATGTCCTCCTCTGTCCACATAACTGGCTAAGTAACATCAGCGTCTAAACTCTCACAACCTTTCTGTGGTATATTAACACAGAAAGCAACCCTGGACAGGCAGCATAACAGTATAAAATAATGTGATTCCTGTGGCACCAAGGACCCCTACCCCCGGTTCGATCACTGCTCTAATGAGGGAATCCTGTAGGGGTCTGAGACAGGCCCTCATTAACCCTGGGATGAGGCCATTAATGCCAAAGAAATCTACCAGCTGCCACTGCAAGAGCACACAAAGATGTGGGAAAGGAAGGACAATAGCATTAATTAAATGAGAGGAATATGGGTTTTGTAACCACACTAAAGTATTCACATTCACAATTGTCAAAAGGCAGAGACAAGAGACTCTAAGAGTGCAGAATAGAGGAATAGTAAAATTGTCTGTCTAGAGAAATGGCAATGAACAGATGGTCAAAGACACACATGTTTAAGATGTTTTTCGTGTATGTTTCAGCATTACTCCAAGACATTTTTTCAACATATCTTTACACAATTCCTAAATATTTAGGTGCATATGACTTGGGTATACTGAGAAAAGCCAGGTTATATTTCTTCAGCTCTTTGCAAGCTATTTTCTATGTCTCTTCATAACTTAATAAGTTTCATCATTTTTTGCCACTGTCAGGGTCACTTTTAAGGTGTTCATATTTTAGTTCAGAGATTACAGAGATTATTTCCCCATTTAAACAATTAAACATTTCAGTATATACTGGCAAAATAGAACCTACTGCTAGAACTTTTACCACAAACCAGAAAAACCAACCTTACAGGGAGCCTCTAAACCTGTATCTACCTCAGTGGGCATCTAGTATATGTGCTGTACTGACTATTTGAGAACATAATTTTGACAAATATTAAACCCTTATTAAACCAAATTGTTATGCCAGCAAACAACAAAATTATACCCAAGGTCTTAGTTGTGAAAGCCATATGGGAGTTGTGATTGTTAAAGGCTTAACAACAAAATAATTGTTTCATGCTGAGCAGAACAGATTATATTTGTCTGTATACCCATTTGGCTTAGAGTAGTCAGTGAGCAGCAGCCTGTGCACAAAATCTGAGCCTTGACCAGTTCTTCTCTTCCTGTCCAATTACCTGTTGAAGTAGAAAATATACACTATATATACAGCTACACAGCAGCAACTGTATATAAAGCCACAGTGTATATAAAGAGACCAGTCTGTCTTAGCCTAATCATTTTTGTCACTTAAAAAAAAATCACATGCATTTGGCACACCTTGTGCAAAACTGGCAGTGAGGCTTCACACTTTAATGGCTGAATATACTCATACTGATCATACAGACATTTGTCTTTGTCACATCATAATGGCCATGTTAATGAATGCACCAACAGACGTCAGACAATCCTATTCAAACAGAGCCTACTATGTTGAATGCATACCTTTATTTGCATTGTTATTTTCTTCTGATTCTCATTATTTCCACACTGCATTCCATTATTTATCTCAAAGCTGACAGCTGTTACAGCAATGTGGCATGAAGACATCAAATACAGCTTTAAAATATACATCACAAATATGTACAGCCACCTGTCCTATACCTTAATTTAAAACCTAATACCATAAGATTTCCTCTACCAAGGACCTTTTCGAGGCTGTGCTGATAATTTCATAATAAAATGTATTTGGCATTATTTGCAATGGATTTATCCATTACAAAATTGTGGGTATGGTTCGTATTTCATCACAATTGACCATCGTCCTATAGACAGAGGTTCACTTGCCCTTTTTCTTGTGATAGATCCTAATCTAATAAACATCTGGGTCGAAAGGCATCTCATCATTCCTCCCTGTCTTACGGTTATTTTCCTGTGACCACTGGCTTCCTTCAAAAAGCCAGTGGAAATCCAATTGGCATCCCCAGTGTAGCGTGAACTAAAGGCCACGCTAACATTAGTCTTTGAGTATTCATCATGTCGGCCCTCACATTTAAATTGTCACCCAAATATATGTGCTCCAATAAGTTTGAATTGGCCTCTGACCAGTGGCCACAGAGAGATGGAGAGAGAGAAGAGAGAGAAAGAGACGAGGGAGTCTTCAGATGAGAGAATCGTAACTGAGAGATGTATCTGATAAATATAATAAGTTTCAGTTATAGTAAGTTTTTTTTTTGTTTTTTTTTTATGCCGCTTTGTGGTTATATTAAATTATTCCTGCAAATGATTCTACTCACCCTGGTTCAGACAGGACAGGGTGCAGGATGACCTGTGGTGCTCTGCTGGGAGGAGCCTCTGGAGCAACGTCTGGAAATATTAGTCACAAAATATCAAACCAACAGATTAAAACATTTAGAACATTTAGATATCTATTGTATAGGTAGACAGTCAAAGCTTTCATCTTAAGATGTGTTTATAGCATTGCATTAAGGGGCATGGCTACAGAACAGCAAGTTTATGACACAATGGTGATGAGAAAGACACAGACTGATGGCCGTATTTGACTTCTTGTGTTTTCTCTAGGTTTATGATAAAAGGGGAGATTTTTGACAGTGTAGAGAACTTTAGGGATACATCAGACCCAGTAGACTTCTCTTTTTTTAGACTTTTCATGGAGTTATCTCCAATAATACCTCCTTGTGACTGCTAGCATTGCCCTTTATCACAGTGAGAGACTCTAGATATAGAAATCACAAATTAACCATCTCCTATTTAATAATGAGGCAAGGTAAATATTTCCAATGTTGCTAATATCGCTGAGTACATTAAAGAGAGGTTCAATTACAGCACAATACAGCCTAACCATCTACAGTGCATCCGTCTAGTGTTGTGGCAGTGCTGCTTCATATATATAACAGCCCAAGAGTTTTTAGAGTAGTTCATTTTCATGGTTTTGTTAGACTGGTTTTCCCACTAACATACAGTACCTGTTGCATATAATGTGCAGACATTTTTTCTGAGCTATCAGTAGAGAAATGTTATGCAAGAGAACTGGTATCTAAAATATACTTTAATGAAAATCAATTTTGACCTCTTGTCACCACATGTGGAGTAGTAATCTTGGCTATGCCAATAAAGAAATTAGTTGATATACTTTTAAAACAAGCTGAAAGATGAATCCTGACTATTTATATATTTTGAACTTTTACACAGAATTGATTTAACTTCAATTTTTTAAATAAACTTTTTCAATGCAGTGTTTTTGTTTAAATGTCATATTCATAAATTATATACTGTATCTAAATCTTCTTCTGATTTACTTGATGTCATTACAACTTGTTGATTTATATTCTTTGGCATTATCAAATGAACAACGCATTGTACCTTGTATCTCGTGCTTGACAACATTTGTCAGGCATTTACGATATAATGATATGCTGAAAATGTATTTTGTGTTTAATATCTGATGAAGGTCCATGATTGACACGATGCATTTTGAAAAAGCACTGCTGACAGTGTGCAGGAATTCAGCACTGTTGTTTTAAGGTGTGCATTCCAGCACTGTAGATAAACCTCTGGTTTGATTTCAGCAAAGAAAATGGAATCCCATCATATTCTCTCAACCATATTCAATGAGTGTATTTATTTCTAGAAATAACTAGAAAATGTCCACATGGTGGGAACAGTAGGACATGCTTTTGTGTGCAGCGGCATGGCAATTTCATAGTGCTGCACCTTCACAGCATGTCTTTGGATGGATGTGAAGCATATTTAATTTGATCACCATAAAAGAATGTACGCCACATACTGTACAGTGTGTTATATTATTGGAGAAAAAGACTAGGTTGAATTCCCCTTGCTACTCTTTAGGAGCACTCTTGTTCGGCATGTAGGAAGGAGTATGGTCAGCTGCTATGGTGTATCTTACTCATCAGACAGTTCAGTGCCACGTTTGCTGCCTGTGTTGGCACAGTCTGACAATTTGTGACACAAAATGGGAACTGCCAAAAAAACCTTCCCTTTGTGGCACAGTGCATTAGTAGCTGGCACTGTTGCCTCACAGCAAGGAGGACCTGGTTTTGTTTTCTCTGTGAAGCCTTCATAGATGTTTGCATGGATTTACTCCAAAGACTAGCAAGCCCTAAGCTCTAAATTGTCCAATGGTGTGAATCTGAGCCATGTGGTTTGTCTGTGATCCCTTTGACAGACTGACAACTCTTGCAGGGCATTCCTGTTTTCAAAAGAATAGCATGCTGGGATATGCTCAAACCCTTTGTGACACCAAAAATGAGCACTTGTGTAAAGACAACAAATTGTAAATTATACTATAATCGCCCACTGGATGCTTATGTAAATGTCTGTTTTCTCTTATTTTTTAAACAAGAGCCAGCATTTGCAGTAAATTTAATATGATGTGGATGTGTCATTGGTTCCACTTACAGCATAATAGTTTTAGATTAATGGGACTAACAGTAAGTGGTAGTATTTGGCCATGCTGTTATGCAGCTCATAAAGGTAGCTGATGCAATTTAGCTGAAAAACAGACAACATGTGTGTTTCTACAATAATCAGAACCTGTGCACGGCTGTGCGCTGTATATTTATGCATTTCCAAAAACCTGTCTCCCCACATTTCAATTACACTTCATTATTTTCCCTCACTCCACTCCAGGTTGTCTCAGCTGTAATAGCCTGCAAAATGAGCAAAGACAGTGTGGTACCGATGTAGGCAAAAGCAGAGAGCCTGGGCGCTGACAAATCATTAGGAGGCCCAAATGAGACAAGCAATGAGTGGGTGTAGAGGACAATAGTCTTAAAGCAGGCCAAGGTGAGGAGATGAAAACCATGACCAACATCAAAAGATCCCTCCTCCTCCTTACTCACACTGGTCTCGGACAGTATTATTAGTATGGGTAATGATCAATTATACGGATCTTACCTGGGAAGATGAACTGTTGTTTGTATTTGAAATAACTGGAGGCTGCAGAAAGACACAAAAGAAGAGCTGGAGTTTGATCTGAAGCTGTGTTGCCAATCTCGTGTTGCAGTTTGTTTAGTCTCTACTCAAATTAGTTCATGAAATGTTTATGAGACACTGCTCTGCTTCACATAGCAGACTGAAATATCCCAACATCACAACAATGGTTGGATGGAGTTCCATTATATTTTACATAGACATTAAGTGCAGACTTTTAGTATTGCACAGATTTGCACTTCTATATTTTTTTATTATTATTTTCTAGCAAATTTATGGAACTTAAACCAAAATTGACACGGCCTATATAAGACTGAGAGTTAATTGCTTCTTCTGAGACAATGCAGTCACGTATTTAAATCTGAGTGCAATCACATCCTGCACATTTAAATACCTGTCAAGTTGAACTGTTTCTGTTGCCGTGCCGACTGTGGGGAGGGATGTAGTGGCGATGGGGGTGTGGCACTGCTGGGCAGCGGAGGGGCAGGGGACGATGGAGTGGAGGAGGTGGTGGATGAGGGATTACTGCTGGAGTCTGGTTGGTACGGGACTGGGATGTGATCCTAAGAAAAAAAAATGCAAATGTAAGTTTTACTGAAACTCCAATACTAGTAATTTTGCAAGCCTGTTAATAACAAAATGCATGCACTGTATTTTATTGTTGGTCTGTTTCTGATACCACCAAGGTTCTAGATTGATTTTCTACCTTCCAGGCAATACTTGGTTCCCATTAATTTCAGCAGAATATGAAAATCAACTTGCAGAGGCTTGAAACTTGCCTAACAGAGGTAATCCATCACAATGAGCAATACGCTGTCTTTACTTTTCTGAAGTAGCTATGTTGTCTTTGTGTAGCACTGCAGCTGTGAAATCATTCACAAAACTATCCAGAGCAGTGCATTCAAGGATGAAAATAAGGTTAACAAAATCAAACTAGAGAAACTACTTTAGAAGCATAATTTTATCATATTTGTGCACATTTCACTCAATCAGCTCACTCTGGATGCTCAAGTTGTTTACTTAAACTGATCTGATTCCAGACCTCTGTTTACTTAATCAAATTTTTGCTGTGAGAATGCAAAACCAGTCTTCTTTGGACTGCTTGTGCCATCTTCACCTCATGTGTTCATCACAGCAAAGCCCAGACTGAACTCCAGGTCTGAGCTCCTCAGTAAACCTCCCCCAGATTACATCTGGTCGGTTCTTTAGTTGAAGTGATAATCCTCAAAGATGTCTCTTACCAAACGTATTTTCAAGTCTACATCAAAACTACTGTCTAGACTCCATCCAATTTTACTTCTCATAATAGCTAAATGATTAATAAATAATGATTTGATACTGGAGTCTAATCAACCAGAGTCTGTTTGTGTAGCACTTTCCAAAATAATCACTCTTTCTTAATAAGTCTCTACTGACTGCACCAATTATCTTTTATCAATTGCATTTTGTCCATAAGAAAATCAATAATCACAACTAGTTAAATAAATGTTCTGTTCAGCAACCAACTCTTGAACATGTCAGATCGGAGCATCTTTGGATGCAGCAACAGTTCAAATATTTCAAAAATGACCCCAGCTCTTTACTGCAATGATGATAATGTTACCGGCAAAACATAAGGATAACACACTTTTCAACTTTTCATGTTTCGACTATTTGACTTTTGGAACCCCCTGAAATGGAATTGCTGCCTCGAAGGTGGGAAATCAATCTAAAGATTTGCATTTTGCAATAAATGAGGAACAACTGGTGTAGAACAAGTTAATCTGTTCAGATAAAACAAAATATCACATTCATAAGCTGCAAGACCAGCGTGGCTTTTCCCATCTCTTTGATAACCTTAAAACCTTTAAAGAATCATGCTTTTACCTGGTTAGATCACACCAGTGCCTGCAGTTTGCAGAAATCACTGCATGATTCTGAGATGTACTGTTAAACACATCATGAAAAAAATCACTGCTCTCAACTTGCTATGGACATACTATTGATGTAGGCAAAAATGCTATACAAATTACCTCACTACCTCCTTTATTTTTGCTTAATGTGTCTCACTTCACTCTTCTGTGTCTTAACATGGGTTGGTCGGAATCTGTACCCATAATAAACTGTGTCCCGGAAAAAAAAAAGTAGGTACTTTAAACCTAAATCTATCATAATACGCATACACTTTACTTCATTGAAGCATCATCAAAAGACAGGAACAGATCATGCCATCACTACCATTTTGATGGTCTGTAACTCACCAACAAGTTGTTGTTGTCTACACCAGACAACAAAATCAAAAACTTAAAAAATGTTTAGTTTATTTACATCAGAATGTTGGCAAATGCACACATTAAACACCATTATATTTTTCAGGATTTTCAATTATGATCAGTGTGCAAACAATAATTAACTTTCATAATTATACCACTAACCTTTCAGGTTTAAAACTAAAATATGACTATAATCAAGACTTTTATTACTTTGCTCTGCAAACATTAGTTTCTGAATTGCTGTTACAATTAATGCTTGTGTTCACAAACTACACCAGAGAACAAAGGTTCCCACATATCTTCATGATTCCTCATTATTTGTTATAATATCATATCAATATATTCCAGAACAAGGGTTTAAGTGTGTTTAGACATGTGTATGCATATGCGGGCCATAAATCCTTCATCATTAATTACTCCCCGGGGATCCTTGCAACTGAGCTGGTTTTCTGTGTTGCATATGACGATTATAATCAAAGATAGGATGGAGTCTTGTCCATCCAATTCTTTCCAAAACACCATGTAGGCCCTCAGAGATCTATACTAGCATCTTAAGAATACAGTTTAGCAGTGTATGCTAACCTTTCTGTTTAAGTGTATGCTATTTCTAGTATCTTCATTTTTACCCGCACACATAGATCAACAGTTCATTTGTTTCCCAGAAGGAAATATGTGTAAAAAATGTGTAAACATCATATTTTGATGTTATTGTGTTATCTCCTAAGACAATGATGGCAAAACAGAGGACGTACACACAAAGAGCAAAAACCTTACTGAACACACGTGGAACGATGAGCAAACTTACCCATATTTTTTACAACCTCAAACTCAGCAGCTCCACAGGTGCAAATATCACAGTTTGATGACACATAAATTGACTGACGTATAAAAAACACACACTCTTTCCTTCTTAACATGCACCATCATGGTGTTACCAGCATGAGAATCTTGTGATGAACTTTTTTTCACTGGAACAGAGCAGAAATTGTTAGACGTGCTGCCTGCAAAATATTCAGTGTATGAAAACAAATCCATCTGTGTAAACATAAGTACTGCTGAAGATATTTTCATACGTTTCATCATCCCCTAGGAAAGTCAGGATGACTCGTAACCATTTTGCAGCCCCCAAAAATGGAAGAGACGTGATATGTAAGACAGGTTACGCACAAATTGTAATACACGGTTTATTCCTCACACCTACCTTGTTGATTTTGTTGGTTTTGGGGAGCGTCTGACTAATGTGCAGGTCTGTGTACCTGAGCGGGTTGTTGATGTCACATGGCACTGATTCGGTCCGTACCAGACGAGCTACTACAGAAAAAAATTTAAAAATTAAAGAATACTCATCTTGTAGCTTTAGAGAAATTAGGAGAAACTCATTATCAAGCTGAGTTTCTAATTTGAAAACTTAACAAACTGCCCTTTCTTGAACACCATTTGTTATCGCATACAGGCACTTTGTCAGAAAAAACTTTCCTTAAGCAAACTATGTCATTAAGAACTGTCACTTTCTCTTACTAAAGCAGGGTAGAAGAAGTCTAATTAGTGTTCTTTACCTTGAGTTGTTCCTTGGTGGTCTTATTTGGAGGAGAAAGGAAGGGGGGAAAGGCAGAGAAAGGACAAGAGAATCTCAATTCTGATAGCAGATAATGGGAATTTTTTCAGTGCAGTCTATGTCAGTACAAACAGTGCACGACGCAGTCACATTTATCAAATCTAAGTAGCTTAATTAATCAGCAGATAGCCTTCTATCTGCCTAGACCAGCAGAGGCTCTTTCCCTTTTGTAAACGGGGACTCCACTGAAATATGTGTGTCTTCATTAGCTCTAAAGCCTCAGATACAGTTAATATATAAATAATAAAATAAATAAATAATATATAAATAAATAATTAAGGCAGAATACAGGTGAGGTTAAAATCTAGTTCTGGTCCTAATCCACTGATGAAACATTCACACAACATTTTTGGTCATTGTCTCTTTGGAGACTGTCGTTATTACAACCACAGTTACATTAATTGTTAGGCATCTTGCACCTGAAGTAAATGACAGTCTTTGCTTGTTTTGGTTTAGCAGTGTTATTTTAACCATGGCAACGAAGGTCCTCCAACCCTAACAAATTATCTACTTTAAACCAGACCATGATCCCTGAACCTAATTCAAACTGTTGTTTATTTGTTTCTCCACCTATTGTGATCACAATGACAAAGGTCCAGTACACCTTGTATAGGTTGTATGAACCGTTGTATGAATCAAACAACCTACAGTATATGGTCAATTAGGTTGGCAAACCTAATGCAATCAATTATTGATATAATAAAAGTTATTACATTATATTAATAGTCAACAGCAAAATATGTGTCTAAATGTTTCTTTGCTAAATTATTCAAAGCCTGTTTCTCACAACTATGTCTTGTATAAATTACAATTCTATACAACTTAACTGCAATCACAAATGCATTTTTGTAGGGAACATAATTGCAATTAAAATAAAAGTGTTTTGCAAACATAATGACAATATGTTGATGCGCATACTAAAGATATTAATAAAATGTATGCAGACGATAGATTTTTTTCCCACCAAAGTATCTGATCCACAACATCCAATCTTGCAGTCAAAATGAACTCACAGCACCATATGGTCTTCCTTAATACATACAAATTTAACAGTCATTTACAAACAGCATGTTCATTAAACTTTAAACTAAACCATAGTCTTTCTCTAACTTTAACCAGTTTTTTTGCCGAAAGCTAAAAACACACGACTCTTGAGATTAACTCAGGTCTGCTGTTAGTAAATGTAGCGCCTCATTCAGAACACAATCTTAATATGATTGCATTGGCCACAAAACATATTGTAGTATAGTTACATAGGTACGTAATTTTTAGTTTAGCGACTGTTACCTTTTAGTGGTTTCTTGTTACCAGGACTAACAAGACCAGTAAAGCTAAGACAGCAGACAGAGCACAAGGCAATTTTTAAGGTAGCATGACTGCATATAAATTTGATGGAAAGATGCATGTGGGTGTGAATAGACACAATTTGCCTGCAGTGAACCAAAGACTAAAAACAAGCTGAATCCCTAAATAATGAATAACAGTAAGTAGCTTTAGTAACTGTCATGTTATTATTGAATTTAACAGTGGAAATGTGAACTCACTACCATCATTCAATGACAACTAAATGATAATGTTGATGAAGATGGGTATGCAGCTTAGCTGGAAGTGGAAATGTTACACGGTAAATACCTTTCAGGGATTCTCGTCCGCCTCGCTGTATGATCAGTAAATGGCAAGGTGGGGCTTCTTTGGTGCATTTGTTGTGGCACTTCAGCCTGAGTGCATACAAAAGAACAGGGGATGTGATTAGTGTTTGTATTGTTGGTATGATTTTAGTTGATTTACCTAGCAATGAAAAAAACTGAAAAGTGGGATCATCAGCATGTAGAGAAACAGCTAGGAGATGCAAATAGCTAATTTAATCAAGTTAGATTAAAACAAAAGACTTCATAAACACGTATCATCTTGATGAACAATGAAAAGGAAAAAAATGCACAAAACAAGCAGAAAATTACAGCGACATCAGTAAACCATGGTCACTGCTGCAAAGAATGATACTTCAGACATTCAGTATGCCAGCCCTGATACCTACTTGCAGTTTTTACATTTCAGTCCAAACAACATTCCCTTTCCACATACTATGCATGTCTGGGACATCCAATACTTTGTGGAAAACCTGTAGGCAAAAGAAGAGAGAGTGAGATAAGGACATTTTAAAAAGTCAGGGCATCATTTTAAGCTTCTTGCACATTTATATGACATGTAAGAGCTGTGGAGAGAGAACTGCTTCTGACCTTTTACCTTTCATAACGTCCTCTCATTCTGACTGACAGCTTTTGACAAAGAAGCACTCACATTGCCTGTGTAACCTTTCCCTGAGCATAATAGATGCCCGAAGAAGCTACTCCTGTAAAAGTGTTTATCTTCATAATCATCCTCTACTGATTTAATTTTGGCCCATTTCAATTTCATTTTTCAGTAACCTTGTGCAAACGAAGTCACTCGGCAGTGCAGGATCAAGGTTATGGGGGTTTACATCAATACAACAATCAGTCCGTGTGATGGGAGCTAGGAGGCCTGCGCCACTCTTTAATAGTCCAATACAGTCATTTCTCAAACAAACAAATCCACAATGTGCTCTGCGTTAACAACCAATTCCCGGCACAGACTGACTGATCTGTTTGTGCACGTATGCAACTTTTGGCTGTATTTACTGACGTGACGGCAGCATGCCAGCAGTGCGGCTGGCTGGCTAATGGCAGGTGAGTAATGTAGTTTGACAGAGTCCAAATCTATTTATTAGGCCCCACCTTCGCTTCAACTGAGAGGCACAACTCCATCCAACCCCTGACGAATTTTTAGTGGACTCTGCTGTCAAATATGAATGATGATGTGACATTAAGGGCAGATTCTGCATATAGAAATTTTCTTTCAGCACAGAGAAGGCCCTAAAGACAAACTGGAGCACTGTGTACCAACTACGCAAATGCACTTATCTTAACAGGCTAACAATGAAATCAAGGGCCAAATGTCAGAAATATGCAAATTGGTCCGTCAAAGAGATTGTAGGATGGAATAATGGAATTTCTCTTAAAACCAGCCTTAATCTTCAAACAGTTCTGCAAATTACATGTGTGTCAGCTTGGTTGTATATGATGAGGCTTTCCGCTTCTCTTTCCACCTCACTGACTTTCAGCAGGCAAAACACCCACGTTCTGGAGGTTGCTGAGATCTACAGCTAATATGGTATTGTGTTACTTTTTAGATCATAGCATTCTGAGTTAAGCAGGTGAGAGGGAAAGAGAAAGGCAAACAGAGAGAGAACTGAGATGAATTATGCAAAAGGCCCTTCTTAATTGGACTGGCATTCAATCACAGATGTATGAGTGTATGCACATAGGCAAATTTACACATACCGTACATTCACCCACACACACTTATCTTTAGGCCTACCTGTGTTTTATTGAGTTTCCCAGATCTCTTCGGGGAATCTGTGGGGACCAGCGAGGCACTGAGAGAGTGTCTGCAGAAGAAGAAACAGGACAGAGAGAAGGTCATTATGTTTCTCATATATTTTAACTAAATGGTAATACTGACAGAATGTCTTTCAGCATTGACTAAATGTCTTGCACTAAACATTCATTTAGCACACATGGCATTTCGAAGAATGGACTGATTTTGTGGCAACAAACTGACATTTTGGTGTCAGACTTAATCAGCTATGTGCATATCATGCACAGGGTTAGTCATGACTCACTGTCAAGTCATCACTGTAAATGAGATGTTGCCCTAATTGTCTAAAATAGATAGACGGATAGAGAAATACAGAGATAAAGGCAGTCTCTCAGGCCTTTAGGCTGGAAACAGAATAAGATGTCAAAGTCCTGTCTGAACTGCCTGTTTAAATTGTTTGCATGTTTAGAGGTAGATATCTCATATGACAAGGCAACTTTTGTTCTATATCTATTCCATTGTGAGGAACTCTCACTTAAAAACGTTTTCACAATAAAAACCTTTCGCTTGGTCCATTAGTGCTTGCAATAACTGAGCATCCTGTTACATTTATGCACCACCTCTTAATACCAGGTGAGAATGGATATGCATGAAGATGATAGTGCACGTTTATGATGTACTGCCAACAATTCAATAGCAAAAAAGTTATACTGAAAAATGCTGAAAAATTTAGGTCATACCAACAAGTGCATCATGCATGATGATTGTTTTGAGTATTTTATTTCAATTTCTGCAGAATATTACATATTACAGGGCTATTGAGGTTTTATTTTGTTCCTTACGAAAATATAGAAATGAGTGCACACAATGAAATATGGAGTAGGAAAAGGTATCAATATGACTTTCTATCCATCCATTTTCCTAACTGCTTGTCCTCGTAAGGGTCTGGAGCCCATCCCAGCTGTCATCGGGCGAGAAGCGGGGTACACCCTGGACAGGTCGCTAGTCTATTGCAGGGCCAACATATAGAGACAAACAACCATGCACGCTCACATTCACACCTACGGACAATTTAGAGTCACCAATTAACCTAACATGCACTTTGGATGGTGGGAGGAAGCCGGAGTACCCGGAGAGAACCCACGCAGACACGGGGAGAACATGCAAACTCCACACAGAAAGGCACCCAGCCAACCCGGGGATCGAACGCGGGTCCTTCTAGCTGTGAGGCGACACAGCTAGAAGGCTGTGAGGCGACAGTGCTAACCACTACACCACCGTGCCACCCTCTATAGGACTTTTTACCACATTTTCACCACATCACCAGCACCATTTGAGATATTTCTTTAAAGAGTACTCTACCCTCAGGTATTGGGAGAACACGAAAAATGCCACCATGCCACCACACTCAGAATCAATGCAGCAGATCCAAAGATATCTTTTTAATGACATGCTTTCTTCCACTGTCAGTTTAGAGATTCTTTGGGTTTGTTATGCAAGTAGCACCTCACGTAGCCAACCTGATGCACACACCTCGCTTCTGAGCTTGTATTCTTCAGCTCCAGACAATGCTGACTCAAGTGACATAGTTTGAGGGAGTTTATAAGGCTTCACTCAGCTCACTTTGGAGCCACAAGAGGCTTCATCTAAGTTTTTTCACAAATACATTACTACTCCCTAAAACCTGTAAACAGACATAGAGTTCTCCTTTAAGGAAAGTCAATGGTGTAGCTATGTGTGAAGAGCATAGATTTACTACACATATCATATCTTTTTTTTTTTCTTTTCTGTAAATTTTTCAGTTCTTAACAGCATATTTGTTGATGACTGTCATCTTAAAACTTACCTTTGAATGAAAACTGGGTGAGACAAGAGTCATATATGTAATAACTGAGGACTAATAACTGATTTTCTGAGAACCCTCATGCATGAGTTATTCATGAGTAATATGTTACTTATAAGCTGGAAATGAATGCCAGGAGGACTGGAGTAGAGAGGATTTGAGATTTTTGTGCATGGGCAGGTGGAGGAGATGAAAAATAAATCAGGGAATTGTGAGCATAGAGTGTACGCAAAAATAAAAAAGACAATTCCAACAAGTTCTTTCCTCAGTGCATCAAACTGTTAATGCATTGAAAATGGAACTGTGAGACGAGGTGCGCACTGAGATTGATCTCTATATCAGGTTCACTTCATTTAGGCTGAGAGATCGGAGACGGTTTCAGCCAGAAATCCCACAATATTGCACAGAAGAATGAATTCTCAATGGATTTGAAGACATCTTTGTCAATTTTCATATTCACAGGCTCTTCGTTGTACTTTTATTGGAAAATAATCTGAAAAGACATTATTGAGATTCATTGTTGAGATGCCAGTATTCCTCTTAGAAGAGTGATGAAAACTTTGGATTGGACCATGTAGTAGTACCACAGACATACAGGTAGACTTCAGGCAAACTTGAAGTCCAAAGATGGAGCTCCAGCTACACACCAGTGTGGTTTGTTTGAACTATATTGCAGATAAGTACATTAATTAGCAACTACTTAAAAATATCTTTATCAGCAGCGAGCTTTTATCTAGTACTTGTGTAACATACAATAAAACAATACATGTAATTTTGTCAATATGTATATAGTTTTAATATGTTGTGTTTCACTTTCCGTTTTGCTAACTGCAGCTCTATGACAGCAGCATGAACAAGAGATGTGAAATGAAGCTGTTCAAAAAAAGAGCAGCAGTATAATAATAGCATCCTTAGAATTCATGTAAAGTCAAAGTAAGTGATTAAAAAAAGCAGTATTTTCAAAGATTAATCTATAAAAACAATTTCACCTGCAAAATGTTCTGTAGTGAGCTGGGCAATGCAGAACAAAAGACTTTTTAAGCAATGTAATAGCTTCTGTTTGTGATTATAGATCATATGCTTGGATCCATTCAAATCTAATTCCAGTGGTTTCCTTCAGAGTAGACAAATGAAAGTCAAATCAAAATTGTCACTGGCTTAGACCAATGTTCCTCCCTTCATAAGACTATACATATCTCAAAATATATCTACCTGCAGGTAGTTAAACCCTAATTGTTGTTTGTAAAAAATTTTATACTATGGCTTCAAAGTAACTGGAGCCATCTGTGCTCCAGCAGGTGTGATTCTGTTCTGCATTTATCTACACCACAGTTTTGGTGGCTTCTTGATGAAGAGAGATTACATAACTTGGTACTGACAACATTGTTCTATTTATTATGTTGTGTTTTAGTATTAATCTTAATATTTTCTTGTGTAAAGCTGTGTTTTGCTTCCTTTCAGGGGGAAAAGTCTAAATCACACAAGCTTCTAAATAGTGTTATATAGCTTTCATAATTTGCACTTCTATTATGCCTCCCTCTTTTTAACAATGACTGGTGTTGGGCTGAAGTGATTAATGATTAATGCAGATGCTCTCAGTTCTAATGACAACAGCCAATCTTTGTACATATGACTGAAATTTATCTTCTGGTGAAAGGCGTAATCACTCTTATTAATTGATTATGAGACATCTCATGGCCCCAGTTTCCTTTATTTCCTAGTTCCTGAAACACCCTTGTTCTCCTCCTCCTTCACTCTCTAGAGGCTTGGTGTCTTCTCTCTGCACTCCGATGCATCGCTCAATTACACTCAATCACCCTGATAACTCAATACAGAGGGGGAACTGACATCATCTGCTTCTCATTGGCCTCGTTGGCGACCAGCAGTTGATTGGACTTGTCAGCGTCGTGGTCGAGGATGTTTATCATCGTGTGTGTCTTTGTGTGTGTGTGTGTGCTGTTGACGTCACTGTCTGTCTTCGACTACTGTTCTTGATGATTCTTTTGTCTGTGTTTGACAACAATCTTTGATGATCCTAGAGTGTAGGTTTATGTCAGTATAAGTACTCATGAGGACAGACTTGAACACATGCCAATCATATAATACATCAGAAATAATAAGTAAAAAGCCAGGCACAGAACAGTATGTGTATTAATATTCATGTGAATGTTTTTTTTGTGACAAAGGCTTGAAATTGTGCCTTTTGGATGAGGAGCAGCCTTTGGAGTTTAAGTCAGGGGTTATTTATAAGTAAGATAACTAAAGTACTAATTGAACTACTAATCTATTTTTGATGAGTACGTTCATTTTTTGGTTTGATCTAACCTGTTATTGTTTAAATTTATATTTTATTCATTTATTGACAGTGGTAGCCCACATTTCTGGATTCAGATTGCCTATGTAACACTAAGGAATCACAGGAAAACAAGCTCAACTTCATTATTGTTTGCTCCCTTAGCATCATAAAAAAGCAGTTTTAAGCTACTGCCACTGCTTCACATTAAGTGTCAAATGACAAAATGCTGAATCGATTTTAGCATTCAGTCACAGGAAACGCAACGTGTTTGTCACCACTGTTAATGTTGACTGTGACCATTCGCCAAAAGAGCCAGTTAGAGAAAGAGCTTCAGACGACAAAGTAACTGATTTTACTGTGTCTTGTTGTGTGGAAAACTACTCACGTTTTGCATGCAGGTGTTATGGCAAAACAAAACACTTAATCATCATATTTTCATAATGCCATGGTATCTAATTTTGCATGACAGCAAAATAAATGCTGACTTGAAGTGCTGGAATATATTTGCACACACCTCACTATCAATAACAAAAACTGAAATGAAACTTAACAATTAGAGTTTAATGTTTTGCTTCAGACTCAGTGCTTCTAAAAATGCCACCTAGGCAGTTTGACGTTATATGAAGAAGAAATAAATCTGCAGCGTGAATAAATGTCAATAAATCTACATATATGTTCTGTATAAACATTCAGGCACATAAACAAGACAGAACCATAGGGACTTTAGAACATGAAAAAACAATATCACTAGACAAGCTAGGGGAGGTTTCTACATACGTTTGTGTGTGTGCATATGTGTGTATGACAGATGAGCCTGCAGGAGCTGAGAAACCCCAAGGCGCCAGACAACAGTGTCCTCTTCCATCTTCACTGATTGGCCTCAGCCTAATTAAGCCAAGGCCTTCCTTCCCCCTCCTCCACTGGTCGGTCACATGACACACAGGCGACCATGCGGTTGAGAACATGTGTTTTTTTTTATATTTGTGTGGGGGGATGAGAGATGGAATATATGTTTCTGTCTGTGTGTGGGTTAAACAGAAGAGGGCAGGTGTGTGTATGTGTGTAGACTACTTCAGTCTAGGAGCCAAATATAGTTTATTTGACGTGAGGCTGAGATGCTTCTCCGAGTGATTGACTGAGCGCTAATTCCCCACAGAGGAGACATTTTTACCGCGGGTAAAAGAGAAAAGCGTGGAGCTTGTGACAATTAAAAAAACACAACATTTATGCAACACAGAAGAAATACACACGCACACACACAAATTCTAATTATTCTCATTGTCAGCACTGTCAACAAGTCATCTCATCCACGCCCACTCTCATCATTATCAGAATCATCAAGGTCTTACAGCTCAACAGGCAGAGTGTAGCAGTTTGGTGGGTTGGATAAAAGCTTCAAATGGTTCAATGCAATCAACAGAATAATTGGCACAGCATCATCAATAAATAATAAATAGTTTAAGGTGGCAATACCAAACAACACTAGAACACACTTTGAATAATAAGCTGAAAAAACAAAAGAGTCTGACTTGGTGGTATCTATACAGTGGACTATGCAGAGCAGCAGAAGAAGTGAACGGGACTATAAAATGTGTGGGTGTTTGCTGCACAACATGTTGTATTATAGCACATGAGTGTTATATGAGCGATATGCTACAGGCTTTTGCACGCTACAGTCTTGACAATGTTTTTTAATGACACTTTCCACAAGGTGAAAGTACACAACAAGTATTTGTTTGGAGTGGCAGCAAGAAATTAACTAAAAGAGGGGCGGAAATAGATCAGAGGGTTTTTTTTCTTGTCCCTGTGTGAGAAAAAAACTCTTTCAATGAACAAGAAACAAAGACAGGTTGCACAGTTGCTATGGCAACAGGTATACACCGATCAGCCTTTTCGCAGAATATTGTGCTGTCATCTCTGATGAGCAAGAACACACATACACATTTACACAAGTAACCCACATAGACAAAATCTCTGTGATAAACTGACATTTGAAATAACAGTGCTGGAAAAATAGCAATTATCTTGGATGAAACAAATATCTCTGCACAGCCTTATAGATAGAGGGAGTCTTTTAGGACTGGTTTAAGTGTGCCAGTGAGACAGTAGAAGGAGAGATGGGAGAACAGATGATGTCTGGAGGCCTAATGGCTCAGTACAGATTTCCTCAGTTGGAGAACGCAAATGACTTAGAGCACACAGATGAGTAAACCGACCGACAGACAGAGCAGGTTTTGGTGGTGAGGCCAATCTGACACTCTGAAGGGCTTACAGGTGATGTGATGTCTCCTCATGGCCAAACAGAATGAACATTTCTTACTTGTGCACTTTAACTTGTAGAAAATTGCTTTAGTGGCTAGATGAAGGGTAATAAAATCCGCTGCTTTGTTACACTACCCTGTTGGCTAGTTGCCTATTAAAACAGTTTGTTTAGATTAGCTGTGGTGTCAAGTTACAGCCCAAAGTTCTTCAGAGAATAAAGACAAATTTATTGCCTTTTGGGGATCAGGGAAATCTTTTGCACAAAAACAGCATTTCAGCATAGATGCAGCACAGAAGAAGCACCACAGCCTTCCACTGACTTGTGGAACTGTTTTTAACCTCTGAACCTCTTTGCTACAGGCCAAACATAGTAACTATCGACCAATCAACCTCTTAATTGACTGGTGTTTAAGATCCTCTCTGCAGGGTTGATGAATGAGAATTGAGCACCAAAATGAGAGTAAATTAAGTCACACTTGCACAACATTTAATACATGAATGGTGCACACTGAAACCAAACATATTATCAAAATGAAAAAACAAATGTAAAACCTTGCAAACTAGTCAAAAATACAAAATGCAGAAGATGCTTGGCTCTCCAAGCATGAGTCAACATGTCAACATTCATCCCCCCATACCTATAAAACTATGAAACAATATATGTCTTTATTAAAATATTCCATGCGCACCTCAACTCTTGCTCTCAGGTAACTCATTTTCCTCGCGCTGTTTTAAATTTAGCCATTATTTGTGATCATTTTTTTATTTGCCATTTCTCAAAGGGACCTCAACTGTGGTGCCACATTCGGTTGCTAGGAGATCTGTGACGCAACTGCGTAGCATCTCTGCGAGGTTCAGGAGAGTGGGTGACGTCATTAGAACACATGCAGAAATAAACAGAGTGAGTTGTGCAAGAAGCATATGAAGAACATTTAAGCCATTTATATCCACAAGTGCACACACTCACAGACCATCACTCCCTCTTTGTCTCCATCACACACATACACACAGCAGTTTTGCAGCAGGTGTGAGTGTTGGTCGCGTCCCAGGGCCGGTCATGAACCTCCAAGAGGACACTAGGTATCATCACAAGCTGGGGGCATCTGTTTCCTCCAACTGTGTGAGCTCAAACAGCCTGAGGCGCTAGAGGTGAGCTTCACATTGGACAAGCAAGGACTTATCATAACACCTGGAGTAAAAGCAGAAACACTGAAAATTGAATATTTATTATTCAAGTATAACCAGGAGTATAAACAAAGGATGCTCCCTGCTTGCAAAAAGTAAAATAATTTTTTTAAACTTCTGTTGCATGCACAACAAGAAAGTGAACACAAGAGTGGACAGTCCCAGTACAAAAGCCCACCAATCTCCATGTATTGACATGGCCACCGTAAGTAGGTGTTAGATGCTTTACTCAGATGCTTTACTAAATAATTTCAATTCACTCCATAGTCTAAAGAGGTAAATAATAAAGGTCTTCCACACCTCCGCACCCTCAGAGGTGTTATTTTGGCTAGTCAAAGATATGCTGGTGATTATGTGAGGTCACAGGACTTCATGTACTAATGGAGCCTTTTCACAACAGACATTTTTGCATGTCATAGCAGGAAAAGCACAGGTGTAATTATTAACATAAATAACAAGGTGCTGGTATTGTGTATGATGGCACAGTTGCATGAATTGCACAGCCAACTGGGACAATTACTGGAACTGAGACATCATTTATCCAACTTATTTCTCACATGTTTTTCTGTTAAGATAATGTATAATTTCTGGTGCAAAAATCTACATTAACAGGAGACTGAGTGGCTTTGTCTGTGTGTGTATATCTTGCCCACAAAACAAATCCCACAAGAAAAAAAAAAAGCAGAGTCCACAGCCTGTGCACTGCACCTTTCATAGATAACACAAAATGATGATGATTCATGCAGTAACTGTCAGAAATCTTAATTTACTGCTCAGTCTAGAGCAAGCTCTTACTGTAAGTGTTTTATTATGCTGGGAGTAGTTGATGGACGCATGTAGGGAGATGTCAGACAAGCTCAAACTGAACACGCCCACACAATGCTGAGAAGATGTTTAATCAAGCAAAATAAGTGAAGTCACCTGGGTTTAACATGTGCACGGCCTTTAAATAGTTTGCCAATACCGATTTGTTTTTTAAGTGGAGATTGGCAGGTTAAGGTTTTCCAGGTCCACTAGGATAACTCCACAACTCAACAATACTTCCTTTGTTGTTTCCGAAACATCATTGTGCTGATAGTGATCGTGTGTGTAATCCAAGCCTTATCCTTTCAAATAGACTAAACATCCACACACAGTATCAGCTCTCTGCAGACTCCATACAAAACTATCTGCATCTTTTTTATGTGCCAAAGACCGCCTGAGCGAAGATACAGTGGGGTGGCTCTTTATGTATCATAACCAGACTGGCTTTCCGCATGCCTACGTGGAAAGCCAAACAGACGCGCAGCATTTTGCTGACGTTTCAGCTTCGACTGGACACTGACTCATTCGGAGCAGACAGCGTTTGGTCACCTCCACCAGTCTTGTAGGTCTTCTGTGTGTTTTGATTCAGATGACTATTAATGCTGTTGGCTGGAGGATCCTGATCCTGTGAGATGGCAGTGATACCATATTCCCAAAGATAGACCTATGACGATTGTTTAGTCTGGCTGACCAGGCGTGCACACACATGCCTGTCCACATGATCACACAAGCATTCACACACAAATACACACATTTGCTATTCCTAAAATAAGAACTGGAGACCCACGGGCAATGGAGGAGCTCCACAGAAAAAGAAAACATTCCGTACTCCATTATTTAGCATGATGAAGCTATTTTTCTATTATGATATTACTAAGCATTTTCAGTCTTAAGCGATTTTGAAAGTTTACAGATTATGCAGTTTAAGGTACGTTAAACAGAGAAAAGGCAGAGATAATCCTTATTTTCACCCTGAGGTAAATTTCCCTAAGTCCTACTGGTAAAAGAAACAAAACAGGCTGACAAACACAAAAAGTGCAGGAACACTTTAATCTAAAACAATAGAGATATGCCAGTGAGCAAACAGAAATATCTTGCATGTCACTGTCAGCAGTAATTGAGACCAGAACAAGCAACACTTTTAATAGTGTAACCTGTATTTGGGTAAGCTAGAAAAACATGCCTGAGGGATGCGACACATATAAGGGTGAGAAGTCCGAGGTAACATTTTTGAGTGAGCATGCACAGACTCCTCCCAGAAAGCCCGAAGGAGCACATGAAAATGTACGACTCCTCCAGCCTTAGGAACTGTCCATAGCAGACGGCTTATCTTGGATTTAAGGTATACAGGCAGGTTACCAAACCAAGCTGTGATACCCACCGTGTCCAATAATGTTCTCTAGTACAGAAGGATAAAAAAAGCAACATGTAATTCTTCCAACTCCTAAAAACTCTCCATCTACGTAAGAAGTACTATCTCTGCCGTAGCCTGGAGCAGCCGCTGTTAAGTTGGACGATTCAGCTCAGTGGGTTTTCAGTATGCACCCACACACATAAAGGTGGACACATGGGAGACGGCTGTGGCTGTGATCATTATTTATGGCTTTTTGATCAAATATGACATCTTTATTCATTTAAAATTCAAATTTAGATATCTGACTTTCTCTCTTTATGCTATCCTTAACCTCGACCTCCATGAAATTCCTCTTTTCAAAACTAACATTTCAGCGTCACGTTCCCTTTTTCACCAACACGTAAACATATTTTCCAACATTTTCATGTGACAACGTTCACATAACTTATCCTGAAGCTGACGGTGTGGAACTAATCCATATTTTGTCTGCACTTTGACATCTGCCAAACAGCCAAAAAGAGTTACTAGAGCTTTAGCTAAAGGCAAAGCCAAGTGATAAGTAACTTTCATATAGCTGTCAAGGTGCGTTAACAGCATTATTTGAATGAAACCAATAAGAGTTTAATCCAATTTAAGTACAGTAACAGAGTGTTTGGTCTGATAGCCAGCAATTCGGTATCTTTGGAAATTAAATTTAGATATCCTATCTGGTGTGAATGCCAGGGATCATAAATTAAGTCTACAGTATATTTACTGTAGGATGACATTAACAAATGGTTGAAATACATTGAACAAAAAACTAACAATTAGGTACAGTTTAGTTGTAACTACTCAGTTTGTGAGTGGTTAAAAATATTTCTTAAATATATCTTTAAATATTTCTTAAATAAATTTTAAAATAATTTATAATTTATTTTAATATAATTTACAAGCCATTAAAAGCCAAGGAGACTTATAGGGCAGTCAAATTGTGACAAATCTCACTGGCTGATTCCCTGCTTGAAATAATCTTGAAATAATTTCTGTTTTAAAAATGGATTTAGCTAAGTTTCTGATATGTCTTTGCAGCAACTTTCCAAAAGATCAAATGTCAAATGGTCCATTAGAGCAGCCCTTTTCTGTGTGTTATCTTACAGTTTCTCTAAAAAGCATTAGTAAAGTATACCATAAACCCATTTAGTGCAACATATTAAACCTTTCCATGAAAGATTAAAAAGTAGTATTGAAAAAACACTATGATCTGGACCAAACATTCCAAAATCTCATTGTACTGCTATTCTTAATAAACATGTATGAATTTGCATCTGCAGGCTTGTTTTTGATCTCTACATATGTGTTTTTCCATTCAAGTACTGTACACGTTTCTCTGTCTGATTATTTGCACACGAGGATACGAGAGTAATAATGTGTGATTATTCCATGTCATATATACTGTGTGATTATTCCACGTCATGTCTCTGCCAACTAATATGCACTGCTGTGTCCCACATACCTGTTAATCAAGGTCTACAACTATTCAGAACACTGAGTGACGGTCATTCATCAGCCCTTTCTTTGACATGGCCTCAATTACTTTATATTCCTCAGCCTCTGCCTCTCCCATCTCCTCCTCAGTCTAATGGCTTCCACAGTATGCCCATAATGAATGCCCATAATCAGCTAATAAGGTAGACCATGTGCAGCAACACACCACCTCCGGTCATTACAGCACAGCCTGATTGTTCATTTGTTGCATTTTCTAACAGAGCTGTACTTAAGTATATTCTTAACAAAAAGAATTATGTTGCTCAGACTGATAATGGACAGTCTTTGTTTATCACTGTGGAGAGATTTGGTTTGATTGAGTTCCCAGATGTCATGACGAGAAGAAAACTATGTTAAGCAGCTGTTGCAAAACTGAATTTAGGACAAGCGTTGGAAAAAGTTTAAGAACCAATCCTCAGGGTCGAGCCACTCTGAAGGTATAATAAAGACTAATTCATGATTACAAATGCAGTAAATCTCTCAGCCAGAGTTCAGTTTTCAGAGTGTACTATACTTTTTGACTTAGTCAGTCAGAGAGCAGAATTATATCTCTGAAATAAGACATTACCTGAGAACTAAATAAGCAGAAGTCAGAAGGGATTAGAATATAAAAAGGTATATTAAAGGTATTAAAAAAATCATAAATGAAAAACAAATTCATAAATGCTTGAGTGTGAGCTTATAAAAAAAGAAGAGGAGGAATTTACTCACTTGCAGAGGGTGTTTCAGCATGGACAGGGGGTGTGGAGGGGATAAAAGAGGGGAAGAAGAAGGATCGCAGAGATCGTTCGGTGTGGAGGGGCGAGCGCTGTGTGGGCAGATTCTCACAGCTGCCCACGCTGCTGTGGATCTTAAGGTTCAAGGGCTTGGTCTTCTTCTTGGCTCTGAAGGACACAAGACAAGAGAAGAAAAACAATGTGATGAACAAATTGAGAGAAACTATTTAGATTCTCTTGTCTGGAAGTTGAGTCAGTCATACAGGGAGAATTTCTCAGGTTTTGTGAGTCCTCCTCAGTTGTAGAGTAGCCCCCATGGCACCAACTCAAGTGAATTATGTATCTCTACCATGTTAACCTACCATATCTCTACCATGTTAATCATTTTATTATGTATAACATTAAAATTCATCATCTGGCTCATGAGCAAAGTCTTCAATCACATAGGAGGCATAAATTGTAAATACTCCACATATAGTTAATACAGGTACATAAAGACCAAATGCTATGCAGCTACAAGACATTGCTGTATTATGAGTAAGTGCTATGACTGGGAAAAAAAATCTCTGTCCCTATCATTATTATTCTCTCCACCTACACATACTGTATTCCTCACAGCTGAAGTTCACGCCACATCTAGGAGGGGTATAAGAGTCAAAGCTGGGTGAGAGAAAGCCAAGAGCACCAAGAAAAAACAATCACAATAATGACTTTATAAAATATATCCTTGAAAGCACTGATAACAGTTTAATTTTACTGCATGGTTTCATTTGTCTTTATCTGATATTTAAAAAAAATTACCCTCCCAACTATACAGACTGGACAAGATAACAAAACTGTTCAATATATGAACAACCCGTAATTCTGCAGCTCTTTTCTCACTCAAAGGATTATCTACAAAACTGCTACTGTTTTTGTTTTTTTTGCACAGTGTCAGAAAACAAACTGTAGGTGTGATAGCGCTCCATACCCCAGTAAGTGTGGTTTACAATAGCAACATAATTATGGGATTAAGTGATCTCAATACAGTGAGAAAAGTTGGGTGTCATGTTCATAAGCTGACTACAAAGCTCAGGGCCTCAGGCCTAAAAAAAACACACAAAAAAAGCTGCTGACAGGATGAGAATAAAATGTAAGATAGAGGGATAGATCACTCAAAGCAGCACAAAGAAAAATAAAAGGCAATTAATATGAAAGGAAAAGTCATGCATTATCTCATATACTATTATGTATTAGTAAGTATTTCCACTAATGTTTAAAAGCCCCATTATTAGAAGCAAAGAGAAATGAGAAACTCACAAAAGATCAGTTTGTGACTACTCTCATCACTGTTTCTACATAATGTGGGGCATCACGTACATATTTGACCTCTTTGGTGTTACACATTTTGTCTCTGTAATGATGGAGATAGTAACGCACCAACTATGTATGGCTAAACCATTTAAATATATTAAAGGATGCAATATAATGCTGTTTGGAAGTAACAGGAATTGACTGTACCTCAGCTTATTAGCTGTCATAGCCTAATTTTCATCAACTTCACATTACCCACAACATTTCTCCTCTATATCATCACATATTGTCATATAAAAAGTAAAGTAAAAACTAAAGTAAAAATTCTCTGCACCTCTGTTAAGCTTCACTATTGAGAGAGTTTGACTCAGGTAAACCTTTGCGTTTTAATATTTTCTTAATGCACTACGTGCAAAAAGTGTGTGCTATACTCGAACAAGTTCAGGACACAGCAAGTAAACACTGCCGAAAAAGGCGGCCAGGTTTTCAGGTTGATTCATTCAGCCTAGGGAGATGAAACCTGCTCAGTCATGAGGAGCAAAAGGACATTGTGTGTGAATTTGTAATTTGAAGTTTGAGGTTTAGTTTGTGACAGGAGTGATGGGGTCAAGGTTTGGCTCTTTGGACTGAGCAGAGACAAGGTGTTACTGCACAACACACAGCAGCTGTCTCAGTAGTTATATTCCTGCTTTTCAGCAGAACCTTGTACATTTCTTGAAAAATATATTTTTAAATGAACATTTCAGGTCACAAGTCACCAATAATTTTCCATAATCACTGGCTTCTGTTTGTCAGCCTGTTTCCTTTTCCAGGATCTGTCATTTCAGAAGTTTCACATAATTAACCTTGTACTAATTGTCTTTGTCAACTTGTCATACAATTAGTTTTAATACAACTTTTGTGTAGCTTAGTACAGTATCACATATGGTATTGAAGTAACAGTGAACTAAGTGATGAAACCAAAATACATACAGTAATGACTGAAAATACCTCAACTGACTTATAATACAGACTATTTCAACTTATTTATCTGTTGTCTTTCAGGCTCTAAACATGAGCTGTAGTGAAGCCAGTGTCTTGTACCATGAAGGTCTTCTTTGTGCTTAACTCAGGTTGTCATGTCACAAAGTTGGCTCATTTTTAACCAGTGTAGACCATCATGGTGACCTATGTTAAAAGAACAAGACTTTACTATAAAATAATAAAATAGAGAGATAGAGATGTATTTATAGATTTGTAGAATCACTTTTCTGTTCCAGGCATTTGATGTCCACTCAGAGCCTCTGAGGATAAAACACTAAATACATTCCTGACAGAATTCCTGACAGCTTACAGCCTTTTGCACTACACTGTTTGTAATAATAATTGGAAACGTATATTCTCTGTTGCTTTTCATTAGAAAAATAATCCACACACGGTTAATTACTTCACAGTAAATTATAAATCCAGAAAGTGTGACCTTAGCAGGCATGAACTACTTTCTTTCTCTTCTTTCTTCCCTTCACTGCTTCTGGCACCAGAAGGAGTCTTGCATGTTTATTTTTTTGTATCACATATTCATTCAAACAGTGAATCACAATGTACAATTCATCATAATGGAAATGCCAAACTTATTTAAAAAGACATGCTTCTCACACCCATGAATATTTGGATAATACTCCTGGTGTTTTTAATCAAGTACACCAATATTAGGCTTAGTGAAGTCACATAACCCAAAGACTAGTATAGTAAAGCCCCAGTGAGACTGGTTTTATTTCTCTGGGTGAAACTAGGCTATTTTAATATAATCTGTACTAGTTATTGTACAAACTGTATGATGTAATTTTTTTCACTTTGATACTTGGGAAAATATAAAAATCTGACAATCAGGCAAATTCTGGTTCTATCTAGATTTCTTAGAATATTGGTAATGTATAGATATCCCCGAATAGCATAGGTCATATTCATTGATATAAGTGTGAGTTTCATGTCTGTTAAGTCTTCACTGAGATCCACAAAGGAGTGCAACTGTTTTACTTAGATTCACCACACTTATTATATAACACAACGGTTAAAATGTGATCTGAAATCACTACTAACATTTCTGACTATCACAGTGGATAGCTAATTACCCACATTCACTGTAATGTTCATACTGTCCAAATGGGTTTAATTAAATTTGCTCTGTGATAGAGGCCCCAGGAAGTAAACATACCAAAATATACACACAGCTAACCACAGGTGTGCATGCATATGCAGAATTTGTGCAGAATCAGTTAAGATAAATCTCCCTCTGGGAGGGACCTGGGGGAAATAGACTGTGTCCCTGGCTAAACTGAGTAGCATCTAGAAAAAATGACTGATTGAGTCTTGTAAACTGACTCAAACTGATGTCTGAGACGTGCACACACACATAGACTAGACAGTGAAGGACAGAGAGAGAACAGAGGAAGCTGGTCAATATGCAAACAAAAGAGAAAACATTAGTGAAAGTCAAGACAGAGACACACCTAAAACTTTCATTTTCATAATTCTCTATGAAAAAGTAAAAAAACTAAAACAGATGTGAGTCCTGACTTATCATGCAAAGTAAAGTCATTAAGAGTTAAATCCCACAGGAATTTTTCCTCCCTACTGAGTCATGCAATTAAACCTGTAAACCAACCCAGTACTTCACTCCCATCTCCTGCAATAAGGAAGCAGCCTGCAGGTTATCACTTCTCCGTCACAGAGCTTTTGTCAGTTATTCCGATTAGCCCACTTTATGCCATTTGAATCTAAATTAAACCATTCATCGCCCTGCTTGCATTCCTTTATCCTTTCCTCGAATGATTTGTAGATGTTCAGTGAGGGAAAAGTGAAAATGAATATAGAAAAAAGGGAGAGGATTCCCAGTTTTTTAAAACGGCTGTTGGTGAAGGCGGGCAGGTGGAGGTGGGGAGGGGACCGTCAGCTCCACAGTTGTTAAAGAATCTATTCAGATACCTTTTTCTACTCAGCATATGAAAAGTTCAGTGAAAGAGCAACTTAAAAAATGATACAGAAACATTGAAGAAGAGCTGGGTGGGTGGCTTGTCAAGTGTCAAAAGAAATCAGCGAGGGTGTGAATAGTTGAGTTGTCCTTTGATCTAGTCTAGGATTGTACAGTACGACACACTTCTCACTGATGGAAATCACTGGATCTTTGTCACATGTCAGGTAGAATTTTTTAGTCATGTAGAGTCTTTTATCCACCTGGGTCTTCTATGCTGAGCAACTTTTCCCTGTATCATTCAGGCCTTAACATGCAGTTTTATAGTGACTAAATTAAAGAGGCTTACTATTACTATGATGACTTTTCATACATATTGTGTCTTCCAGTTATATCCTGTTACAATATTCCACTTTTCCCCTTGATCATGAAAGTTCTATTTTATCTATTCTGCAGTAAGTGCAATTTAACGTTTGCAAATATAACATGATCTGTGAAGATTAGATTAGATTCACTTCACAAATAAAAATTTGACATTTATGCGCACACGTACTGTACATGCATTCATCCACCTACTCACTCCGTATCCATTTCTCTACAGTGACATCTTAAGGTAGAAGTTCTATTTGATCAAAAACAGCTCCAATCCTTCAAAAAGAAATACTTTTGCATTTCAACATATCAAGAGGATTTCAAAAAGGCAGGGTCATGAATATTGCACAGTTTTCTGCCTAGCTAGCAGTTTCTCACTATCCAAGTGGCATATCTCAACAGTGATGCTGTGACACTGCAAAACATGCAAGCGCTGTCCAATTAACACTTGTGTCCACCTAGGAGATTAACTTGCATGCAGAATTCCATCTGCGTACGTTCACTCTTTACCTCAGAAATATGCAGAGAGCTCTGCCGAAACCCATATGGCAGGAAAAGCACCCTGTTGCTTTTTATGCAAATTGCTCTGTGGAATAATAACTCCAGCAGCCCCTACTCTTTGCTGCTTCAATAAAGTTGGAAATAATGAAAATAAAGGCTAGAATAATGATTACAATGGAGATTTACTGCAAGGTCTTTGAGCAGTTTCATCCAAAGCAGGATGTCTTGCTTTCATAAGTCAGTGGCGTCAAGTTGAATCAAAGATATCAGTCTGCTAGGCCTTTTATTTTTCTTTCCTGAGGGAGTTTAGTAAAGCCAATGCTAAATGTAATTGAAAACGTGCAAAATCTCAAAGCATTTTCTATACTGTACACTGATTACTGGATTGGAAGATTTTGTTTGATATGATTGACCATGGACGATACTATATGCCATGAGTTCATATACATTTGAACATTTTACTGTACACAGTATGATAGAACTGAAATAGTGTAATAAACAGTGTAATAAAGTATGGTTGCAGACACAGCGCAGTGATAATAGGAATGCTGTGACAATGCTAAAAATAAGTATAACAGGGCAAAATAATGGGCAGTCAAAGAGCCAATTTATGTGGAAAACCAAAGCAGACATTATTATCCATTGTATTTGAAGCACATTTGTGCACACAAAGGCAATAAAGGCCTTATTATGATAGGCCCTAATAAACAGTTTGGGTGTCGTTTTTCCTCTTAAAAATGGTTTAGATCATATTGGCTCATTTAAAAAATTAAGATTTGTGTCCCCTTATTCCAATCAGCAACTAACCTGGTAAGTAATGCTCTCATAACAAAGAGGAGCAATGGCCAAAACTCTAAAAAACAGGATGCTACTGGTACAATACTCCACAGTTATCTTTTAAATTCATGTGAAAACATGAATTAATTTTGGATTACTGATGTAGAATTTCAACATAAATCAAATGCATGGGAAACACTGCAGCACAGCTATTCAGGTCCCGCTAAAGAGCTTCTAACTAGTAATGTATTTCTAGCATTAATGGTATTGAGTATAAAAGGAAACTGAGCTGAAGAGTCATAGTACAGAAGGTGGATTGAACCATATCATGTAACAGGTAAACTGCTACAGAATCAATATTTTACCAAAACTGTCTTATCTCCTGTTCCAAATGTTAAGTTTGTTGCCAGACCTTGAAGAGTCCACTGAACCACCAGATCATCCATAAGACAGAGCTGCACTGCCATTGCAGGCAACACTACTAAATATAACAGCATGTTTGTTAATACATGTGCCTCATGGACACAGAGAATAACGAGTCTGTCAACCAGTGTGGGCACGTGTGTGTGCATGGCCATGAGTTTCATGTCTCATGATGACAACACTTGCTGATTACCTGTTGACATGGTCAGATCATAATAACCCCCAAGCAGAAAAAACTTACTGTTCCTCCTTCTCCCTCTTGTTATCTCCACTTTAACTGTCAGCATCGCCCACCAGAATATGGGTGGGTGTCAGAGTGTGCTGTCAGAGATCAGGAGAGGCACGGTGCTCTCAGTGGGGAAGAAAACCATTTGTGTGTGTTGTGGATTGACATCTGAACATGATGCTGAGGAGACAGCAAAAAAGAGTGAAACAACTGGTGGAAAAAGAGAGCAAGTCTGTGTATGAGACAAAATTTAAGTGAGAAAGAGGGATTGTGGAAGCAGATGACCAGATGAGAAACGAGACCAGCGGTTTGGGAGTGTGGAGCAGGGACAGGGGACTGTTGTTGACAGGAACGCAGACTGTGACTTGTCTTTTCAGTAGCTCATCAGGGATCTGTGTTGGTACACATCAAGCTGTTGCTTGTCTAGTTAAAATAGTTTTTTCCTATGCTGTTGCCATGAGTAATGGTATGCTAATGTATGCTAGGGTTTACAGTAATTTTTTCATTTCAAGGCTGTTTTCTGCTTTTAAACCAGCAAAACAACAGTTGCTATACGAATAAACTTCACTACAAACCTAAAATAATGGTTCTTGCTAATAGTACTACTGACTACTAGTATTTACAGCACCACTTAAAACCGCTTTCATGTCATAATAATGCAGGAATGATTAGTCAAGTAACTGATTAGTCAAATGTGACAGTTCTGACTGATAAATATTTAAAGTAAATGTCAAACATTTACTGGTTCCAGCTTCTCAAAAGTGGAATTTGCTGCTCTTATCCCATTTATGGATGTAATTGCCTGATTATAAATCTAAAGACATAATTTTTAGTAATACACAATCAGTAATACGCATGAGTATGTTACTTCAAGACTGTCACCGTGAGCAGTTAACCTTAGCATTTAGCTTAAATCACAGTCTCACACTAAATTTTCTCATATTTTAACAATTAAACAATTAAAATAATTAATTGATCATTGAAAAAATACATGTGAGATTACACCGCAGTCAGAACTGTGGTTAACCTGTGAAAAAACCTGTAAAGGCCAGGTCACATCTGAAATTTTCAACAAAAAAAAACATTTTTAGTGAAAGGGTCAGTAGTCTGAATTGGCCAAAAGCCAAGATGGTGGTTGAGAGCAGTAAGATGTAAAATTCATCAGGGTCGAAGAAAGGACGCAGTAGACAGTCAGTACGATGAGATGAGATAGATTATCCCAGTAAATAGTAAATTGTCTGCACTTATTTAGCTCTTTTCTACCTTATCAGTACCCAAAGCACCTTACAACATTGCTTCTCATTCAGCCATTCACACACACACACACACACTCATACATCAAGAGGGCAGAACTGCCATGCAAGGTGCCTGACTCACCGGGAGCAACTGGGGGTTCAGTTCTTTGCTCAAGGACACTTCGACACGTGGAGCTGGGGACTGAACTGCCGACCCCACAGTTAGTGGACAACCACTCTGCTTCCTGACCCACACTAGTCTGTGCATTAATTTGCTTGCTACATATTTACATTTAATTTGCAAGCTACTGGCTAATAGCCGCATTCTCCAACATTTGAGTAAGAGTCTGCTCGAAGACTCTGAGTCAGACACTTGACTCGAATTTCACACTGCATACCAAAAGATAGCTATCTGCCTTGTAGCAATCCATTATCTGTTTGGGGCAAATCAGGTTTAGCAATCTAACAGGACATTTAGAGTTTTACAGGTTAGACTTTGCAGGTCTGTCAAACCAAAAAAGATTAGCTCTTAGCAGACTATGGGTAATATGCAGTTAAGCTGGAACTGAAATGTGAGAGCACTAATGTGCACCTGTATGCCAGATGCTGAATATTATGCAATGAAAAACAATGGACAGCAGCTGCCTGTGTTTGTATTGTGTTATTGCTGTGTATTGTTTTTGGGGTTTTCTACAGAATATTTAGTTCATTTTAGTGCACTTTCTTTTAGATACTGTAACATTTGTTCTGGCTTGAGATCTTAGGTCAATAAAAACAGCAAAAAGCCCCCTAATCTGACACTCATTTTGCTCTTTGCACGACATAGGTTCAGTTAAAACAGCTTGCAGAATGGAACTGAATCCAGTCAAAACCAAAGTGTTAGTTTTAACCCTTCACACTGTGAATCTGTGAGATGAGATGACAAAGTCTCTTGCAGAAACATTTTCTTTCTCTTAAACATAGTAGTGAGTATGGTCCAAAACAACAGGGGTAATTCTTAAATTCCCTTCAGTCTAGTACCACTTCTTTAGGCACCGCTATTCTAGTCATTACCAGTGCTGTGCATCAGGCTTCTCCACCACCTGGTGATAATTTGTGATTTCAAGAGGCACTCTGTGGTTGAATTGATAGCTTGGCTCAGGGTAACAACAGGACTCCTCATTGTTGAAATCAGTGGTGAAATATTCTTGGCATCCAACTTTGGATGTTTGCCAGTAATGGAAAGGATTCAAAAGCGGTCTCCATGCCTTTTGTACATTCATCTTGTGTGCACCTTGTTTGCTGCTGAATTGTTAGGCTTTAAAATACAAACAGGTGTTCGAAGATCCTTGGTCACTTGGTCACATACACAGACTCCCTTCCCAAAATAATCACAATTTGATGTTGCGGGCACAATTGTTTCTTAATTTGCAGGCACATGCAGCGACTGTCCAGCGTGTTTTGGCCTTGAATTTTAATAGCAACTGCTACTTTTGTCACAGCATTGCCCAAGGCTGCACAGCAATGTACCGAAGCAGTTTATCTAGGCCTTTGTGTCAATATTTATGTCACTTTGTTTAACCACATGATGGGTTTCTTTCTAACTGAAGCATGTGAGGGGATTTTAAAAAGTCCAGAAGCTACTTATAGGCCTTCTTGTTGCTGCTGTTACATTTTGATGCACAATCTGTTGCTTTCAGTTCTTTTAGCTCCAGCATTTTGAAACTAAATTAATTAATGAATTAATGCATCAAATTGGCTATCTAAACATATTGCTATTTTGATCCAGAGAGATTTCTGTGCAAGTTGTTTGGGTGTTATATATTAACAGTGTTTATACATGGTACATGTACATGACTAACAGGTCTTTAGACATGTCTTCTACAAAACTAAATAAAATCTCCTTTTACATAAAAAAGCAATATTAGTGCTCTTAAATTCATTTCAATTTAATTCAACTTTATTTATATAGTGCCAAATCACAACATAAGTCATCTCAAGGCACTTTACAGTGTAAGGTTTAAGACTTTACACATTATATAAATACATACAGAATATTGTAGAAAACCCAACAGTCCCACTAAATGTTTTCATGTTTCAGCAGAGAGAGAGAGAGACTCCTCTTATCTGTCACAGGCACACCAGCATGTGTACTTGGCTGTTTGTATTTTTCCCGGCATTGAACTGAATCAGAATTTATTTTCTCAATTCAGTCAAAATGAAACCATAGCTCAAACATTTAAGTCTCCAATCCAAGTATTAAAGCAATGGTGGATGTGAGAACAGCTATCTGGCCCACAGCCGAGCAGGTTAAGTGCCAGTCCTGAAGCAAAGGCAGCACAATAAATGACAGTGAGCCTAAAAATAAGGAGAGGGTCAAAGACAATATGGAACCTGGAGCAGATATTATCTGACCTTAACATCAGAGAGATAAAGGCCTCCACTTGATGGCCTGAATGATGAATGGTGGTAATAACTCCCTTTATGGTTGCTGGAGAGTAAAACAGTGATTACAATTACAGTTAAAATAGATCAGATGGCAGCTGTCACTATGGATTGTTTTAGTTTGCTTGGTCATTGTAGTCACAGCTAGATATCATATGACAAACTGATATGAAACTCGGGATTCATATGATGAAATCAAAAGTAAAACAAGATTTCTGCACAATTAACTAAATGCCTTTAGCATAGTGTAAATACTACTGTTCTTTCATGTGTACAACTTGGTAATTTCTTAGAAATTCTTTTTCTCATCTTCTTTGGAAAGAATTACACAACTTACCAAACACAATAACTTCTAATCACCCCATTCGAATCCTATTATCCGCCCCCAACCAGCTTCCACTAGCTCACAAATCACCACAGAAAAACCATCAGCCTGACAAATCCATTCTCCACCAGAAACAGTGGCATTTGGGCTAACCGCTACTCCTAAATACCCATATAAATTCATAATCATGACTCCAATTTCTAGGCTGCCGGTTTAGGCTAAGATAAGTGCTCTTTACAGCCGATAGATGGGTGGCTGGTATGGGTGGCGTCGTCTGGCTTGTAAGAGTCTGGTGTTGACATCCCCTCTCACCTGACTTGTCATTAATGGCAAAGAGGCCAAAGCCCTAATTAACATGAATGAGCTTTAGTCCACAGAGAAAAGAAGATACACACCCACATTCCTCCTTAAGCCACACAACAACACTTTTAAAATCCTAGCATAACTGGCTTTGTGCAGTTCGCTTACCTGCACAGTAAATGTCCCATGCAGCAGAGCATGTGGGACCAATAATCCTGTAGGGTCAGAGGTCACCTGCTAATGTGACGATGTGTGTGTCCCAGGGAGAGGCAGATCTGTATCTCAGTGGATCGTCTGGAGAGCAATGGCATCGATTTAATGCCAGCTGAATTTTCAGGAAACACTTATTGTGGAGGGTTTTTATCCCCAAAGTGAAAGGCAATAAATGTGTATTTATTTTACAGAAGGAGCATGAAACAAAGCAAAGTAGCACCAATAAGGAGTAATTTCAGTTGACCGATGAAGTAGTAGAGTTTCTGCCTTTAATTGAGAGATGTTTAACGTTTAGATCTCTAGTTTTACTTGACCTCTTTTGCAGTTTTAAATGTACAACCATGAAAAAAACAAACCTTAATACAGGCTTTAAAATGTAATTTACCACAGCAACTGAAAATACTTTTCTGATTGCTTGTCAGGTATCTGTTCAATCCCATATTGGACAGGTCAAGCATAGTTCCAGTCAACAGTTTAATCCCTGTTCTAAACCAGTGCACAAAGCGTATTAAACTGCAGGTAGCAACAGTACTTCTGCTTCAATCTATGTTACCAGATTAGCCCTCTGAACCATTGCCCACCTCTCAGATGGGTTTGGTATTTTGCCCCAGCCAGCCAGCTGGAGAAACTGTTGACCAATCGGAGCTTAGTTAAGGATTAGGACTGGAGATGTCATCTTCCTCCATAGCTAGTCAGTGACCAAGCTGCATTCATGAAAATTAGCAGCAAACCATCATCAAGCATGGATGGGATTAATGCAGATGTACGGGTTGACTAACAGAAATAATCCTCAAAGCCCTAAAAAACTTCAAATCTAAAGTTAAAGTTTGGAAAAAGACATTCTGAGAAAAGAAACACTGATTACATTGACTGTGGATGAGTGATTTATCCACACTCAGGGGTCAACGCGAATAACGGACCTCAGATTCTTGCCTATTTTATCATGTTTTGGGAGGGGCCACAGAAAGTTGCTGAAGCAAACACATAAAAGCTCATTTTAAGCAAATATACAATTATGTGTACTCATAGTAAAAATAAATGAACGTTGTCCTTCCTACCTACACAAAACCTGAAAGATAAATTAATCTCTTGTTGTGGTTGTTCATATACCCTATCAGTTTTCACAACAAAGTAAAGTTTAGCTTCCGCCTGCCGTAAAAGGCACACATAACAGGCTTTTAAGCTTGATGGCTGGTTGCTGTTTTTTCAAATGCACTTTAGGAGATGTAGTTAGGTGCATTTTTGTATGAATAGAATTGGACCTTTGATTCTTTTTTAAATCAAAGAGCTATCAATTTTCTAACATAATTCATCTTTTGTACTGATGATTCAGCCGGCAGAATTTCATGCCAAACTAGCTACGGAAGTGCTCCAACTGTGAGTCAGTCACAATTGTCTACGAAGATACTGAATGGGATTTTAACTTCAGGAACCAGGAACATCCCAAATAACACTTTCTTGACCTTGGAAATAATAGTCTGAAATGCAATCCACCCTAAATGTACACTTATATAGATTCTTATAGGTTTTTCCAAAGCTTGGAACCTTATTAAACTGCTTCATCAGTGGGTGGAGTTGTACATCCTGTCCCGGGTCATTGTCTTGCCATTACTGTATTTTAGATGGTTTTTTGTACTTCATTATGTTGCCTTGAGTTGATGAATGTAAAGCTGAGTCAATCTTTAATATTTATAGACAGCTTCTGTTTTTTGCTGATGTAAAGAAGTTTCGAAATAATAGGACAAGGAAACATTACTTAGGGTCCTAAAAATCAATTTGAAAGTAATAACAAATCGCCCTGCCTGTGCTGGGGTTAACCCATTTGTTTTTACATTTGGATCATGGATTGTCCCATTAAGTATATACCACTTCAGAGCCGGCCTTCGCACTGAAAGATATTCAACATTTGATCTCAACACTGCAACAACTGCATCATAGTTTCCTTCGCACCACCACGAAAACTAAATGCAATAAAAAATAAACTTTGTAGATCGTACGAATGAAGGTATAATAACACACTGATGTGTTCTCAAAAGAGATACATAATGAGAGGGGTGACGAGAGAAAGAAAAGGAAACAGGGAGAAAAAGGGGAAAGGAAAGGGGGGAGAGAAATATATGGTGTGTACACAAGCTCAGTGAAAGCAAACAGCTAAATTAGTCATGGAATGGATGCAAATTTGCTTCCCCTGAGTGTTGCATGGTAGAATTACCCTGAGAGAAGCAGAGGGTGAATCATGCCAACCTGCAGCACCATGTGATTTATTAGCAAACATCCAATTCAATATGCAAGTGCTTAACATTCAAAAAGCTGTGAAAGTCTCATAAGGTGGCATTAACTATATGATATTACCGTTTCCGCTGGCAGGGGGAAGGCAAGACAAGAGACTGTGGAAAAACAAACACGCCCACTTTCCAGAACAATCTTGGTGTGACGTGTCAAGTGGGACTGTGGTAGACTGAAAACTCACTTGGCCTTTTCCGCACAAGCATGTTACAGCTCATCAACATAGACAACGAGGTTCATTAATTGACACTCCAGCCCAGAGAGCCTTTCTGCTTTGAAAAGGGCACGGAGATAGCTGTTTGGTGGGTGGGGTAGTTGTGAAATAAAGACAGAATATCGTGAGAAACAGAATGGCTGCAACATACGCAAAGTGAAATTGCTGTTGCATTTCTGATTAGATATTAAAGTTTAAGTACTGCTGGGTATCCAGCAAACACACACAACTGCAAGGTCAGTCTTATTTCTTTATGATTTATTATATCTACAGGATACACTTAACTCACTATTTCAACAAACTACTTAAACTTAGAAACATATTCTAAAAAAATATCAAACTATGGTATAAGTTGTAGCAAACCAATTATTCTACGACTAGGCAGAGTTAGCTGGAACAGTGCAACCCAAAATTCAACTCTCCCCTTCTCCATCGGAAGAATATTTAGTTGAGTTACTTAATCTCAACTCAACTGACCTATTACTAAAAATAGCAGCAGATGATGTAAACCACTGGATGAGCTTTCCCCTTTCTATAACATGACAGTCAGCGGCGCCACGAGCAGGCAGCAGCTAACAGCACTCCAGCGCATTCAGTCTTATTTGTTGTTATTTGTTTGTTTTGTTAAGTTTCGTTTTCGTTTCACGATGCGTATCACCTACGACAGACACAACCTGCTCGAAATCCAGAAAAATTGTTTTTAATCATAAAGTGTCGCCCCTTCTACCTGCCGAGAGAATTTTCCGTGGTGCTAGCTTTAGCTGTGTACCTGCCGCCTAGCGCAGATGCTAACCTGGCACTAGGCAAGCTGTACAAGCCTATCAACAAGCTCGCACCCGGATGGATTTTTCATTGTTGCCAGCGACTTCAACCATGCACATCTCAAGTCAGTTTTGCCCAAATTCCACCAGCACGTGAACTTTGCTACGAGAGGAGAGAACTGCTTGGACAAAGTTTACACCAACGTGCGCGGTGCGTACAGAGAGGGCACGCGTGCTCACATCGATTCCTCTGACCATGCTACGGTGATGCTGCTGCCTGCATACACCTCGCTGCTGAAACGCACAAGACTGCCAGGAAAAACTTCAGAGTTTGGCCTAGTGGAGCTGTCTCAGCACTCCAGGACTGTTTCGAGTGCACAGACTGGAATATGTTTAGACAAGCTGCCACCTATGATGTATGTATGAATTTGGATGAGTTTACAGGAATCTGTGACCTGCTACATCAGCAAGTGCATAGAGGATGTTACTGTCTCCAGATCCAAAGCCACTTCCACAACACAAAAGACTCTCGCAGCCTATGGCAGGGCATTCAGGCTGTCACCCAGTACAAGCCTGCACCAAGCAGAAGTGACGGGGATGCCACACTTCTAGTGTTCACAGTTCTATGCCCGGTTTGATGCAGTGAACAACGAGCATGCGACGAAAGCCACGCCTCCCTCTACCGACCAGATAATCCTTCTGCCTGCAGCTGATGTGAGGAGAACCTTCACTAAGGTCAACCCACGGAAAGCTGCTGGACCAGACAACATCCCAGGTCGCATGCTCAGAGACTGCACTGATCAGCTGGCCGATGTCTTCACGGACATCTTCAACACATTGCTGAGCCAAATGATCGTCCCAGCATGCTTTAATTCTACCACCATCATCCCAGTGCCAAAGAGATCATCTGTATCCTGCCTGAACGACTACCGCCCCATCGCACTGACCCCCATCATCATGAAGTGCTTTGAGAGACTTGTCATGGCTCAGGTCAAGCGCAGCCTTCCCCACTCACTGGACCCTCTGCAGTTTGCATATCGACCTAACAGGTCGACAGAGGACGCTATATCCACT
>JAUMHL010000030.1:21462842-21480996 GCA_032362345.1 Sandelia bainsii
TTATGGACCTCATGCACATCCAATGCACAAAGACAATCTCAGGATTTACATGGAAGGTGATATACCACATGTGAAAATTATTTCCTGTCTGTTTTAGTTTATTCCCAGTTTAAAGTGTATAGTTTTATATTGTACCTTAGCTGAAAGGTTTGATTTTTATATTCTATTTATATATACTTTTTTGCTTATTCTGTATGCCTATTTGTTCTGTACTGATTGAGCTGGAGCCACGTCGTCTCGTCTCTCTGTGTACCTGTACAGTATATAGCAGAGATGACAAAGTTTACTTTGACTCAACTAATTAGCAGAATTACATCCATCAAAATGTCAGTCCTACAAGTTAAAACTGATTTTGGTTAAACCTTGTGGACCCAGCAATATCCATATTGTACTGGTAAAAAAACTGAACACAAACTATCATCCCTGCATAAGACAGGACTTGAGGCCCCTAACTTTCAATGATGATATTTGGCTAATCAACAAATACATACTGTATCTATAAAGGGATTGATCCTAGCAAAGAGAAAAACACCCAAGGGTAGAAAGACAACAGGAAACATGCAAGGGAAACTATCTACAAAATAGACCTTTTATTTCTCAGTTTCACTATAAAGCATCACACTTGCTTTGAGAAGACAGTGATCTCTGCAACTCTGACAGCTTGGTGGAAAATCAATAAAACTAATAAGTTCCTGTTGGCAGCCTGTAAATGCACCCCATCTGGCATAATCTTGAATTTCCAGTTAATAAATACAACCAATGTCATCAATACTTGAAACTGAAATTCATTATTAAATCTTAAGTTAATGCCGCTCAGACTGTCTGGATCTACTAATTGAAGAAGTCAACAATATAACCCATTAAAGAACAATCTATATAATACACATCTACACATCTGTATAAATTAAATATCTGCAGGACTAAGATCTGGCAATCTCTCCTGAAGGTGGACACAAATATCCAAGGCCACTTTTTAAATAACTAACAATGTAAATATACAGTTAATTCAATATAATACAATTAATCCCAGTACAAAATATTTAAAATGCGGCTAATTCATTTTGACATATGTTCACTATACTCCAGGCATGCGGGACAACTACTGCCACGTGATTTGACTGTGTGATCTGTCTCTGTCCTCCCATCAAACAGTCCTGGCACAAAGTCTGTGACATTATGTTCTAATGCATTGGATGCAGCGTTTCCACATCTCTATCTCTCTGCCTACTTGGGTACCTCTCAACAACCAAGGAAAACACCAGACTCACATTAACATTAACTATTGTCAAAAAAAAATGTATACACCTCAACTTTCCTTTTAACCCCCCTGACTCCCATCACACTCTCTTCAGTGGTCGTGTCTAAATCTGGTAGTTAATATTATATTGTCCTCTTGTCACCTTATCCCACTTATTCCAATCAATAACTATTCCTTATAAAGACACTGCAGTTTTGATTAGCCTTGCAATGGTGATTACTCATCTACTTCTATGAGCACAACCAGACAATTCAGAAACATCCACATAGCCACACCTTTAAGTACATATTTCTTCTGTATTTCTTATTTCTTCTCTCACAAAATGAACACAATCAATCATGTCACATAAGGTTAACAGCAATTTGATGACATTTCATTCACAGCACACCCGCAGACAGTTCAGTCATCACACCAAAACAAACCGTAATATTGGCATGGTATTGATTCCCCACAGCAGTGCTCTTTAACCTGGTCTCTGGCAAGTCCCTTTGGGGAGAAATGAGTTGCCAAGATGGATGTGTTGAAAGGCAGTACATGTTTTTTGACAGATGACCATAATATTGTTATTTCACATTCAGCCTGAAGATTAATTTATCAACCAATTATCCCTAAATTATATGAAGTTTCTAAGGTTTAGTTAGTTAGTTTAAAATTAATATAATAGTGCATCTCAAACATCAGTATCTCAACACAACTGATTTTGAGATTAACATATTAAATTAAATCTTAATGTCAATTATGGATAACATTTTAGTAACTTTAACAACAGAGATGAATAACAGGCAAAATAAACTTTTTTTCCCAGCTTAGTAAAACAACGGTTTGTTCTGCCCTTCTCTGCCTCTGAATATTGGCTTAATGTTCTTGTTCTTGCCAATTATCACTCTCATGGTGCGAACTTCCCGGGACCTCAGCTCCCCTTAATAAAAAATGAGCTCCGCTGAAAATATGATTTGCGACAGGCAGTTTGTGGGGAGGTGCACGTGGCTCTCTTACATAGTGACAGTACAGAATATGTCCATAGTGAAATTATTAATGCAGTAATAGCCCATTGCAAACACTGCCAGCCCACATAACAGAGGAGCTGAATGCTGGAGGAACTCCACCACCCCTACTTCCCGCGGTTACGCTCACGTTTTGCCATTTGACCTGTCCCTGTCTTATTTGTGCAGATAAACTAGATACATCACTCAGCAGAGTATAGGCTACTGTGCCCTGTTTTAGTTGGCTGTACCACAGGCTATAATACTGTGAAGTTGAAAATTCGCACAGCAGTGGACACTTTTCACATGTTTTCTTATTCTTTTTATTAAATTTTTTTATGATTATGAATAGTGATGTTTTTTGAGTCTGACCATGACAAACTAAAAAAAGACACATTATAGATATTTTATGCAATTGTCATGCATGCACCACTGCATATCAGCGGAGTGTGTGTAGAGGCCAACCTTGGCCAACTGAAAAAGAAGTAGGTATACTCTGGACTACACCACCTTCTATAATTGTTGTTAAAAATACAAAAGTAATTAAGTATTTGATAGGTATGAAATGTAGTCTTTCAGTACTTGGTGTGAGTGTACACTGAATGACTAATTTCAAAATTACTTCTCTAAACTCCCCTAAACTTGGCAACATCCCTGGACTCATGTTGGGAAACAACTCATTAATCATAGGATGGGGAGAAGATACAGATGTAAGCAGGAGGGGTGAATGTAAAACTGATGCTTTTTCTTGAATTGTATAATTGCTTTAGGCTTGGAACAAAATCTTCCTTTTTTGAGCCAGAACAAGTAACATTCTGACAACTTGCTGGTTGAGAAGATTTGTTTTAACAGTTATGAGTACACAATTATATGTGCCAAAAAATTAACTGTGTAAGCTGATAACATACAATAATAAAAATCACAAATATTGTGTCACTGTCACCTAGGTCACAATGAGCTATGTAAAAATCTGAGCTCCTAGATACTCATGTAGGGTCAAACCAATTAAAAAGAAAATGATGTAAGACTTCTTTAATAGCCTCTGTAAGAGAAAGAAGGGTGTCACTTGCAAATTATGTCACAAGCTACTAATTGGCAAAATTACACAACGTGTTGAAGACATGTCAGAAGTGTTATTTTTTCATCTACCGAGATGGTTATTATCCAAAGATCTGCTGAAAAATGTACAGTATATGTAATTTTACCCTACAAGAATTGTATCACTGGTCACTTTATTAGGTTATGCAATCCAATACAACAGCTCTACCATGACTTCCACTTTCACAAGGTTATAATTCCTCAGTTTTTGAAACCATCATAAAGATGATAATTCTGCTCTATGTTTATTATTGAGGTCATAGTGGGTGGTGTACCGGAGTGCATTATTTCCAATGTTTGGCCACCATATTTACACAATTGAGGCCCTTCACTTTCCATTAAATGACTATTAAACACAAGATAAATATATTTTTAATTACTTATGTTTCACAGAATGTTAAACTACTATACAAAGAGTGGACCAGGATCTAGGTTTAAAGATTTAAATGAAGTATTTTATTCAATATAGCAGTGGCCCCTTTGTAATAAAGACTGTAGTATTCACCATATTCACACTTCCGTTTTGGCTTTAGCACCAATTCAAGTTTAGTCAAAGTTAGATAGTCCAAAGAATCATACTGGTTTAAAGTGAGGAGTAAGGGACCTTGATTTTGTTGAGGGCTATAAACAATGACATTATTTCTAACATAAACATTTCTCTTTTTCTGTTTGAAGCTCCATTAAGTAATATATTTTAAACATATGACCCTCTTGTAATGTGAAATGTGGTAGTTCTACTCCTCCAACTGAGAAACAGTGCCTCAGTCTGCAGCTCTGAACAACTTTCTGCTCAGTCATTTGTAAGATAATATTTCCCAACATTGTCTCCCTAATTGGCATCCTAACTGCCTGTTCAATAATGTCTTAAAGAGAAGAGAGTTGAGTGTCTAGGAAGCACAAATGTCTTCCTCAGCAGAGTGTGGACCAAATCAGTTCTGAAACACAACTGAACATGTTTGGACTTTTGCTTGATAGAAGGTGAGTATGAAGAGTCCAGTTTCCCCACACAGGTGAAAGTTTGCTTTCATGTGAATTACAACTTGCAACTTGCTGGCAACTGTTTCATCTCAGGGTGAGATTTGCTTGGATTCAAAGATCTTACTGAATACATTAGTAAGGAGATCATTTGCTCATTATGTCTAGGGTGGGATAGAAACCAGCTTGTGGTTCACTGTGAGCTGAAAGGAAAACACATTATCACAAAGGCACACGCATTAAACCAAGAAGCACAAAGTTATAATGTGGAAGATTAGAGTCGACAGGGCAGAATATTTGCCAAGTTTGTACAATAAAAATATCTTGAAACAATTTTCAAACTTGTGATTGGAGAAACACACCTGTGTAGCATCTGAAAAACACACACTGTGTAATAGCCTCTATTTCATTACAATAGAGACTGGATAGAAAACCACTGAATTCACTTAATGTCAATTTTAGAGAGAAAGCACAGTTCAGCCAATGTGTTTAATGAATGAATGAAATGTTTTTAGAGAGTCTTCAACCAAATACATGAATATGAACCATATTTGAATGTCAAACTTTGATTATTAATTACCAACACAAGTTCTCCAGTTTTCCCATTGCAGTGCCAATACCTCTAAAATGTTCTAAAAAAAATTAAAAAGCAGAATACAATTAACTTATGTGTGTTATATGTGTGTTGTACAGTGATTAAGTAATGTTTTATCTCTCAACTTAATAGAAATATGTGAATGTTCCAAAGGCAAAAGGACAATGAGCAATTATTACATTTCATAAAATGAAATGTCACTTATCTGTCAGCGCCAAAACATCAGCTTTCCTTTAACTCGGTATGAGGAACATTCTTGCACATTCAGCTAAATAGTCTTTTTTTGCTGTTTTAGTTCACTGATAATGAGATATTAGGCCATATCTTGTTAAGATAAAGACAGAAAAAATGTCTCTTGGTTCAGAGACCAGGCAATTAAGTAAGAGAAAATGAGGAGCTAAGGAGCACTGTGAGCTTATTCACACTGTGAGGTTGTTAATAGGGGGACATAGGGGTTGTTGCCCCATTTCCATCTTAAAAATAATGGGACAAACTGGGTATCAGTCATTACGAAATTGTCTTTTGTATGGTTTATGCATTGTTTTTCACGCTGAGCCATTTAGTGAAAAACATGGCAAGCAATAGCATTCTTAATGGATTATTTAATTAAAAAAGGTTTTATATGAACAGGCTTTGTACTTCAGGTATTTGCCTTTGCATTAAAAAAATCACAGACGGAAACTTTCCAGTGAAACGCATACTTTCCCTTGCACATTCAGATACAAAACAAACAAATGTGGGAACCTCATGCCAGAACTGAACCGCCAAGTAATGTTCGCCAGAACCATCCTCCAACTAATTATGATGTATTATGAGAGGTACTGGACTATCAGAGAAACCAGCAGATCTGCCCTGTCTCAGTGAGTTGCAACATTTCCAGGCACACACAGCACATTTAATGCAGGGGCTCAACTCACAGCCTGCAGTCTATCAGCACTCAGGGACCGGTAATCAATTCCCTAATGCCGTTTGAGCCTATTCACTGCAGCTATGATCCACTCCTACTTATTGTGCAGATACACACGTACACAACCATGCACAAAGACACTTGTGGATGTAGGTCTGACTGCAACCAAGCACACACCAAATGTAACCCAGATGGCCATCGTAAAAGCAGAGGACAACTCCCAAATATTAACTTACCAAGTGTAGCAGTGATAGGGCACTGTCATCTAATGGCATTATAAAAATGAGTGCAGCTCTCCTGAGGCAGACTCTGGTTCCTGATTACCTAGCAGTGGTGGACCTTGTTTGTGACCAAATCTGATCAGCATAGCACCAGACACAGACATGGCTGGTCAGGAACTCAGCCCAAGGCCCCTTATCTCTACCGACAGGCTGTTGGTTCTTTATGGGCAATAATGTCCTCCTAGGAATTAATCTGATTGGGCTCCAGTGGAAGATTATGTTCTAGTAAAACTGCTGAAAGGAAAGGTGGGGCCCTAACTTCCTTTCTGTGCTACTTGGATCAGATGGAATTACAGTGTGAGACCTTGTACAGATCAGGGAGTGACGACTGAAATGTTGGTTGCTTCAGGCATTTCATTTGCCGGAACTGACTAACCAATGGTAACTTGGAATATGGTTTCCAAGATACTTTATAAACAAGATAATATTGAGAATGAAACAAATGTGTCCCAATAATACATTTAAACTAAATTTAAACAATATCTGTATCAACATCAACCAATTCTTTAAAGTTAGGCTATTCCCAATATCACCAATAAATTCATTCCTCATTTAAAAGCGTCTTAACTAGTGACATACATATATATAATATTATAGAGAAAGTACTCATAAAATACGATCATGTGCTGATGCAACAGTACAGACATATTTCTACAGAAAACAGTTAAGGCATCTCACAGTACCCCAATAGTGGAAGTAAGTAAGTGCATTTTTGCACTTACAGAGATATCTGTACTTAAGTATATTAGTACAAATAATGCACTTTTTACTACATTTATCTGACTGCTAGAACTACTAAGAACTTTACACACTAAGATGTTAAATACAAAACACATGATCAACATAATAGCATCAGAAAACATTTTTTGTTCTGTTAATCGATTTAGCTGTGATAGCAGAGCCCACTTCTATGTTTTGAATTTTGGCATTCAGTAACACTTTACGCTGGAACAAAGAGTAGGCCATTAACAAATGTGCAAAATGGCCACTACTGTTTGCCATTAAAAGTCCAGAGGGGAAGAACACTTACTTTGGCGTCTGTGTGTCATCCAAGCGGTTCCCTAGCTGGAACTCATGGGATTTGCTGCGGTGCAGCGCAGTGAAGCCTGGCAGCAGATGGATGAGCTTGCGGCTTGGAGGAGGTGGCGTTCCTGGGGCCTTAACTTTGTTCCTTCGTCGCATGGGGGGAGTGCCAGGTGGGGTCATGGTGTTGACCACCAAGGGAGTCCGAGGAGGTGTGTGGCCAAAATGCCTCTGGCGGGGTGATGGTGGCAGGGAGCGATGACCAGAGTCCAATGGAGGGAACAGTCCTGTGGCAGGGCTGTCAACGGTGAGTCGATCCGCATACAAAGGGGGGGCCAGGGCTTGGGGACTGTGGCACATATGCTGGTTGTACTTGGATTGGACTTTGGGGCTTTGGGAGAGCTGAAACCGGATCCACTGACTGGCCTCTGGCTGGCACACAGGAGTGTTTTCTTTGCCCGATTCAGAGGTAGGCCACTGAATGGACCAGTCCTGCTTCGCCTGACTTCCTGTTGGAAGGAAGCAGAGCAGCAGGTTGTTGTAATTGCAATATAATGCATACGTGGTTGTGACATGCAGCATAGAATGCAGGTTAAAAAGGACAATAGTGAAGTAATAAAGAACATTATTTTCAAATTTACCCATAGTGGTATTTATTCAAGGAAATAGATTTGTCCAGGTTTTGAGATATGTCTATAAGCTTTCTGCCTCTACCCCAATACAACTGAAGAAAATGGAATTTCATTTCTGGGTTCACAGCCATTAAACCATTCAAGAAAAGCCAACATGCCTTTCCATAAACACTGTCTCTGTTACTCAGGATAATCCATAGAGCTCACAATTGTGATTGAAACTGCTATCTCCTGTAGAGAAAGGTGTAGACATTTCAAGGGTACATTTCTTAAAACCAGGACAAATAAAGTAATAACTACCTACAGTACATGCCACTTTGGGTGAGTGAGAAAATGTTTTGTTTTTCATAATTTGTGTGAAAATTTGCATGTAATGTATCATGTTAAACTACATTGGATCTTGCCATGCACTTAATATTAAAACACCCATTACCTCTACCTCTTGATTGCAGCGCTAAGAGTAATCCTGGCAGCAAATATGCTCAATTTGTGTAATGAATAATTAACTTTGCTGTTATCTAAAATGAATGTATTAGTAACACCATTCAAATATGCCAGTGTGGAGCAGTTTAAGCATGAATGGATGAAACAAGAGAATGAGAGATATGGAAGAGTGCACCAAAACTAAACAGGAGAAAGCTGCATGACTCATAACACAAACTGACTTATACCAAAGCCAAACTTTCAGTTGAATGAGAAAGAAAAAATAGAGGCAAAAACTTGAAGGTGAGCAGCCAAATGAGTGTTTCTGAGCTCCGATGACAATACTTTACCTCCGTTAGTGTGCAATTTATCCTCCTCAAGTTGTTCTTCAGAAAGAAACAAAAAAAGCATTTGTTTATTGATCTGGCAGAGACACAACTGAAATAGTCTGCAATGTTCTATTTGCCTTTCTATCTGCAGCTATCTGTACCCAAAAGGCTGTTCAGTAAAATAAAACAATGTTGGTGGAATTGATCCTGGGTGCATCTCAGCAGATGTAATAGTCTGGGCACAACTGACCCCACAGCCTTGAAAAACGGCTATTGACCACCAAGCCACCATTAATGCAAATTTCTGTCAACAACCCTACACTTTCTCTTGCTTTGTGTCATTATTTTTCTTCCCTGTGACATCGTCTCTAAGGAGCTATAAGCATCAAAAACACAAACTTCAAACACAATATCAAAACCAGCAACATCAAATGAACCAAGAAAAATATGTCTTATAAAAGGTCCTAGAGGAATTGCAAACTTGATGGAGAAAAAGCCTGCAGTCTTTTCTACTCTGTAATGTTATGATGATGAAGCTGCAAGGAAAGACAAGTTGTGGGAAGAGTCGGCTGCACCGACTCAAGGGACAAAATATTCGAGAAGGTATTTCCTCTTTTTAAATATATTTTGTTCATCTTGACTGAAAAAGTGTCAGTGTGAAGACTCTGCCGGTTTTCATACACCAAAGGCCATGTTTAGCACTACTGAAACACTGCCAAACATTTTGTTTAAACACAAAAAGTGCTGTCATTGAGACGTTGCACTAGTTGCTAATATACAAACCCTATTTTCAGAAAGGTTGGGACTTTGCAATAAAAACCTAATTTTGTGATTTGGCAATTCATTTGACCTCCTAATCACGTAATTTGTCATTCCAACAAAAGTACAAAAATAACATTTTCATTGTTTTCTATGGCCAACTTTATTGTATTTTGTAAATATAAGCACATTTAGAGTTTAATGTCTGAAACACACTTAAAAACCATTGGGACAGAGCCATTTTTACCACAAAATGTAATGTGAAAGAATCTTACTCATAGTGACCATAGTGCCCTCAGCTTTACAGACAGTCCTAAGTTTTTTGGGGGGGGATTTTTCCTTTTTTTGATAGTACTAATAAGGACACAGACAGGAAATATGGGAGAAGATATGGTGTATGATATACAGCAAAGATCTCTAGGCAGACTCAAATCCAGGATTCTTGCGTGGCATGGTCTCCAACCGTTCAGCTACCAGCTCCGGTTTTAGCCTCTTTACGCTCTTTTTTTGTTTGTTTTCTTTATGGCAAACAACTTTATTGTCTGGTTTAAATCTCAACACTCTTTTTGTTCTTTTTAGCAAGAGCAGGTACGTTTTTTCTTACAAAAGCTCTCAAACAGATTGTACGCTGTCTTTTCTTGATCAGATGGCAAATCGACAAAGACATCAATTAGATGTGAACAAGTGGAGCATTTAGCAGAAATTATGAAATATACTGTACATCAAAGTTTACAGGTGTGGGTGAATACTACTGTATATGTGAAAAAAAGCCTCCAGTAGAAGCTTTGGTAAGTCTGATATCTTGCCACAAGTAAAGTCACTTGAGTAGGGGCAGAAGAATTCAAAATGAACAAAATCCTGAAGTGCGCAGTTAGAAAGAAGTGAGCTTAAAAGACCCCTGTATCCTGTTCCTCATCTCTGCTTGAGGCTAGCTGCTGAATTACGTACTAGTATAACACATCCAGTTCTTTGATTGATTGAGCTGGAGTAAGACGAATCTATGGAGTAACAATGACATCTCAGTTTCTGCAACATCATTTTCTTTTATCTGGCACACACCCACGTAAGAACATTTACAACATCAACTTTTTTCAAATTTATTTTGATAAAAACACTATTATAACACTACACTACTGATAAAAATCTATCTACTCCTACTTTGTAACTAGAAGTAACTAGTTTTACACATCCACCAAACAGCTGTCATATTTTCACATTGACTGATGGTCTTGAAATGTAGATCACATTTCTGAGAACTGATTAATTTCTTACACATTTCTATGTACATTTGTAAATTCGTATGCATATCTTTCATAGTCTTAACGATTCATTTGTGGTATTTTTGTCTTTTCTCTCTTTGTATATTCTGACTACTTTTGCACTATATCACACATATGGGTATTAGACAGCAGGGTATTTCAAGTCAATCTGTCATTTCCAGTCTAACTTCTTCAGTTTGGCAGCCTAAGGAGCACACTCACACTTGTCTCTGAAGCCAAATTAAGAGGCCCACATCTCAACCCTAAAATCCTCTTCAGAAGGATATCAAGATGCAGAAAGGACGAGTGGGCCTGTAGGAGCGCTCATCCACTAATATAGGAAAAGATGAGGTGTGCACTCAATCAAGCCTCCTTTATTAGCAGGAATAAAACTGCAACAGCCACTCCGAAATGTAAAAGTTCAGCTTGACCCCACTTGAATGACTAAAACTAATCAACTGCCACTGAAGATTTCATCTTATTGAGGCTGAGATTATAGATGGGACAGAAAAATGATTGCGTTTGGACAAGTCCGAAGATGTTTAAGACCCGACACATAAGGTGACGATTTGCACTGCCCATTTCAAAATTAGTAGCTTGCAAAATCTAGCCAAATAGTTTTTATAAATGTCAACTAATTACCTTTGATTAAATTATGAGCTTCTCAGTGGTAATTATATTCTTGTATAAATCACCCTCTCTTTAAAAATGCTTTTGACAGAGCACATCAAGCTCATATCCCAGTGAAATTTCTCTGCAAGTGAAGCAATGAACTTGAATCACACTCATGAAACTGTTGCTTCAAGTAACGAGTCAATTCATCAAGCACAGTAGTATCTTAGCAACTGCATCAGCAAAATAGTAATAGGACTTGACTTATGAATTTCTTGTTTCACACGATCTCACCTAAGCAAAAGACTCAAACCACAAACAGCTCAATGCCGAATGACATGAACAGGCTGATGAAGAACACAGACTAAGCATAGCCTGTTTGAGAGCTGTAATTTGAGTTAATTTGTGCAGCTTGTGTTTGTTAGTGACTGAGTTTTAAAAGTTTCTTTTCATTGAGAGCTTTGATAGAAAATATATTTGTAATTTATCATGACTTCTAAAGGCTAAAAAGGACTTTTTTTTGTTCCAGCATTTCAACAGGGCAGTAATCTGCTGATTTTAAGGCCTGTCTACACTCAATCAATGTCTGTGAAAGTATTCCTACTCTGACCCTGAATTCAAGGAATACTGCCTCTTTTTTTTACTTTTTTGCTGCTTTTCTTTAAAGAGCATTAATATTTAAACTGTTTCATAGTAGGAAATGATCATAATACATTTGTAAGCACTTTTTATTTTCAGCTGTAAAAAGATTGTGATGATGCTATGAGCAAGAATGTAGGCTGTGTGTGTGTGTGTGTGTGTGTGTGTGTGTATGTGAAATATAACTTCTTCACTTTACATTCCTCTTGGATGCTTAGCTTCCTCTAAAATGATCACTAAGTATGTGTATCTGAGGTGGTAATGAGCAGCACCTCATGGGACTGTATTCCTGTTTACACTCTAAACCTCAGACTTCCGCTTTAGTGGACTCATACAAATATCTTGGAGTACACATCAACAACAAACTGGACTGGTCAAATAATACAGATGCCCTACACAAAAAAGGGCAGAGTAGACTGTTCTTCCTCAGAAAGCTGCGTTCTTTTGATGTGTGCAACAAGCTCCTGAAGATGTTCTATCAGTCTACAGTGCTCTGTTCTTTGCTGTGATGAACTGTGGCAGATGGGAAGCTCATTCAGCCACAGACTAATTCCACCAAAAAGCAAGACGGAACCTTTTAGGCGGTCTTCTGTGCCTACTGCCATAAGACTGTACAACAGGATCTGTGCATCTCAAGAATAATATGCACATTTATGTGTATATTAATGTGTATCAATGTACATACTGTATATATGTATATATTTATTGTCAGCTCTGTACTATTACTTTTATTATTTTATTATTAATACTTAAATTTAGACATTTCTTTTAATACCATATTTACCTTTGTTATTACTTGTTGTTACTGTATTATTCACATAGTCCTGTTCTTTTGTATTGTGTTCTATTGTATTACTGATATTCTCCTTATGTTGCTGTAACAAATGAAATTCCCCCTTGGGGATCATTAAAGTGTTATCTTATCTTATCTTATCTTATATGATATTATCTTATCTTAAAATCTCTTCAGTTCATACCGGAGTACAAGGGGTGCCAAATCTAAAGAAATGCCCCAAGATACTGCATTCACAAGTGTGATGGATGGATGGACATAATGTGTTCCGGCACAGCTGTCACACAGTGGTATAAAAATTAATAAATGTATTTACCAAAATGTCAAATCCTTCCTTTAACAAATCCTCAAAGACCAATCTTTTTCCATGTATTAGCAAATGCTGATCACATTATTGCATAACTTCGGGTGTACTTTCAGAGCCACTTCATCATCAATCTTCCATTCTCTCCTCTCACCTGAAAAACCCTGTATCTCCACATCAGCTGTCAAACGAAACAATACACCTGAAGCATTTAGGACTGCTTCTCCTCTGCAGTGATTAATGCAAATAGCACACCCCAACAACATTAATGGAGCAATCTTAACATGCGGTGTGGTTTTGAAAAAGACAGATAACAGCCTCATAATTGGACTAATTACCTCTAGATGTATTACTTCTTTGGGCTAAATGGCAGTAAAATGCCACTGGGACAGTGGCTGGTCTATCTTACTGCCACTGTAAACAGGATTTAGGGAAAAGGGCAATGTCTGCATTCAGTAGATCCAGTGTCCTTTTTTAATCGTGACTCTTTGGAGTTGAGACGTGGCGTTCTTGCAGTGTAATCAGTGGGACTCAAAGTTAGACTGTTCTAATTAGTTAGGAGCCAATATGGACCACCTAGAGGTGCTCAGGAAGATGGGTGTTGGGAGTTCGTTCAATGCTTCTTCTGGTCACTTTCCTTCCCAGTTGCATCTGCTCTTTTCTTCTCTACATGACCACGTTTCTTCTTCACCTCCTGTGGTCACTGCTTCTTTCTCCCTATTTTTTCTCTCTGCCTCTCTATCTCTGTTTTTCAGCATCATTCTTTCCCACTTGCCTCGCTGCTTCGCTTTCCTTTCCTCTCCTACCCCTCTGCCCTTCTTCATCTCTTTTTCTTGCTGATGGCATTTGAAGCCAATTAAGTGTTTGTATGCATGTGAAGCTGTCTCAAGAGAGGACACGGGGACATTCCTTTAAGCTGTCAAAGAAAATAGAGGAAAGGAGCCGAGGAGACCTGTCGTGCCATGCAAAGATTAACACTATTAGACTGATCAACAGGAGACCTCCTATTAAAGAAATTCTCCATGTGAAAATATGTCTATGAGTGCATGTGTGTGTTTGTGTGAAATCTATGTGTGCTTGTCTAGCGGGCGGGTAGAAAAATGTGTCTATTGCGGCACAAAGGACCAACCGGCTGCCTCCAAATTGTATGACTCATCCTCATTGCAACTCCTGGACTGCAATCCCAAGAGCCTGTCGTGAAAAATTCTATTAACTTGCATTAGTTTCCTTCCTCTAACATTACACCACCAACTACCACACGTGTGCTTATGATGTTCTCTATATCTCTGGTTATGTGATGTATAAACTGCCAAGATTGTAAAGTATACCAATGTACATATCTGCCAATTTTAACATAATTCCTGATGACTCACAACCTGGAACAACATATTTTCTTTGAAAAAGCATGTGCATAAATCTGCAAATCCTTCTTTTTGCTTTCATTCATAATGGTTGACTATATATGTACTTTTGCAACAGCCCCCAGATCTGAAAGAGAAAAATATCTTCCTTTATATATAAATATAACTCTTTAAAAAGACTCAAGATGTAAGAACATCCTCCACTTCTTCCATAGCTGTGTTTAAGCACTAAATGCTCTCATGGGGCTGTGTAACGCCTCAAAAAAACATACTTCTTCTACTGTTGTATATCTGACACACAGGTACATACACACACACACACACACAGATGTGCAACTATGATGATGTTTTGAAACTATGGCACATCTCCCTCTCCTGGTTCCATCTGGGTAAGAAAATATGCGCAGCCTGTATTTCTCTTGGTTGAAAGTGCCTCTCGCCGCTCTGTGTGGTGGTGGCGGCAGTGTTGCTGTGGTGCATTCACACATCTCTAGCCAGCCCTCCTGATAGAGAGCCCATTAGTGGCTCTGTGTGGCCAGACCCTGCCTCTAGAGAGGCAGAGGGAGGGAGGGGAAGGAGGTGAGCGGAGTATGGTTGAGGAGATGAGAGAATAAGAGAGGCAGAGAATGGTAAACAATAAGCAGGAGAACAGGAAAAAGATGTGAAGAAGTGAAACAAACCCAGAGAAATAAAAGGACTGCCTAGACCACCATGTAAATTCTGTAAAGTAGGTGATTTTTCTTGTACAACATGTGCAATACAGCATCTATAAAAAAGTATGACAAGTGAAATTTAAGGAAGTAGCTTTTTCCGAAGCTCTTAAGGACGACTCATGGTTTTTGTTAGCAGACAGAGTTTGACTCAAGTCAGTCCCATGACTGTGATTATATGATACCAGGTGATTGTTTATGGGGGGAATCACGACTGTACCTCTGTTCAGATATAGTTTTCTTGGGTCAAATGTGTCTCAGTCTAGAGAGAAACCAGAGCACAGAGAGAGGGTATGACATGCAGCAAAGGCCCCCCCCAGCTGGGATTCACATCATGGACGTCACAGCAATGAGGCTTAAACGTTATTGTACCAGATGCTGCAGCTGTTCAGTATTCTCATCCATAATGAACTGAAAGGCTATGGTACGCTATACTGCACACAAAAATATAATACTGCACACCTGTGCCATATGAATAATCATAATAGCAAAACCGAAACATAGTGAAAAATTTTGATCATATAAAGGCAGGTCTGTTTGCTGAAATTGTAAAATACAGCTAATTTGTAGTAATATTTGCTCGTCATTGTGGAATAGCAGAGGCACTGGAAACCAACAGACTGATGTCAGTTCTATACAGTGTTTACAATCAGGTGCTTTTCAGTAAAATTAAGCTGAACAAATGTTGTGTTAGTTCTAATTTGTTCAAACTTGATTTTTTGAATGAGTGACAGCCCTGGTAAATTCTGTGTCGAATGTTAGTCTGCTTGAAGGAGAGGATGAGAATGATGCTTCTGATCGGATCCGTTCCACCCTCACTCATAAGAGAATGCTTAACCAAACAGGGCCATAAGAAACAGCCTGAGTGCCTAAACATTATCATAACAAGGGTGTTTTGGCGGAAAGCTTGTTCTGTGTGAACATTTTATGGATATCTTCAACTTATATTATCAACTTATTTGTAGTTATTGTAAGGTATTTGTAACTTATTGTAGTTATTTGTCTACCAAATATGTATGTATGTTTTACCAATTCTTCTTCACTAGGTTAATGTAAAATGTAATCCAGTTCAGTGAAGTATCCCACAGATCCTACGTATTTGCAGTTGTAAATGAAGGTAAATAGTAAGAACCCGAGCCAGAGACTGAATGAACAGATATCAAATACCAAGATAAGATTAAGATTAAGAAGATTAGGATAAGATAAGATAAGATAAGATAAACTAGCAAGTGCACATTGCGTTAGGTTTTTGTTTGTTTTGTTTTAACAATTCTAAGTGAAACATGTTGCGTTGTCAGGAGACATAATGTACTGCAAAAAATAAACTGAAAAGACTATTAGGCTGCTGGAAATAATTTTGATATAAATTAGTTTTCCAGCAAATCCGGCACCTGTTGCTGTTAACTAAATCCTTCATATACTGTTTCTCTGTTTCAGACCAGCAGTGAGAAGGCAACAGGCTGGGAGCTTCATGAAGAAGAAGAAGATGTGAGCAGCTGGACAAATGTCCACCATCCTGTTCTCATCCCAGCTTAGCTTATTCTGTTGTATAGTGAATACAATTTATGGATCAATGCTACTGCTGTTAGTTTTTCTTTTATTTTTGGTCTTGATTGAATTAAGATATTTCCCCACTTTTAAGACTTGTCTGTTCTTCATATAAGTAATAATATTATAATTAATAATTGGATTATTTTGATCTCATTCTGATTCGAAAGAATATATGTCAGATTCAAAGGGAAGAAATCAAAAGTGGAACAATTTCAGATACAGTGTGAACAAGGCCAGAGACCTAGACAGTTACAGCAAAAATGAGCCGCACAAAGCCTGACTGGTTTGAACTCAGCTGGGCTGAGCCATGGGCGGTTGAGGCCGCCTGACGGACTCTGCCAGGGGACGCCTGCCTGCCTGTTTGTCTGTCTTTCTGGACAACATTTGCCTTCATCCCCAATCAAACCAATGAGACAGAAATATAGGAAGGAAGTTGGAGATGCACAGAGGAGGCGAGCAACTCCAGGAGACAGACTCACAAATGAGCACAGGGACCAACAGAGAGGTGTGAATTTGTCGAGAGAACAGCTCGGTACCTGCAGAATTACACAGAAACTGGTTTGAAGGCTGTTTGTAGAAACCTGAATTTTTCTTCATTACATTAAAAACAAATTAAAAACGCCCTGAAGAACAGCCAAGTTAAATCTCCTCTAATAAAACAGTATTTTAATAAAGCACAGTTTTGTTGAGGGCACACTGAAGAAAATCTACTCATCAAGTTAATTTGCTTAATTATTCAGCAGAGCTTTTCGTTTGAAAGGACATCTGTTACAGATCAGCGTGCGTTTCTGTGTGTGTGTGTGTGTGTGTGTGTGTGTGTGTAGGAGGAGAAACAGATATGTTACCAAACGGGTTTACAAAAGGTTGTTATGAACCTAACACTATATTTTCAGTGATGCTCTACTGCCCCCTTCTGGCTCCTGTGTGTCATTGCAAAAGCTGTAAACTTAGAAACTGAAAACAAAGTGTGGTCTGTGCTGCCCCCTGGTGTGAAACCATACAATAAAACAAATACACTTGTGGCATTGCAGCAGCGTAAACTCAGCTAAAATCATCATAAAAAAAATACAAAACAGGTTCGTGACAATTTTTGAATTGATTGAAGTTAGTGAACATCAGGTAATGCAAACATTTTTCAGCAGCTAGACTGTGACAATAGCAACTTCTAGCAGTTGTAATACACCTATATCTCCTAAAACACAAGAATTCAGCATGGCATTAAAGACAACTCACTACAGCTATGTAAGGATGAGTAATATCAGCTTTATGACTCAGTTATTTGCAGCAATACCAACTAAAATCTGACCTTGTGATGAAATAATTTCAACTTTTAAACCAACATGGAAAAGATGTCCCTCAGAAAAATGTGAATTATTTTTTTCAAACAATTCCATGGCAGGGAAACTAAATGTGTTAAAGAAGATCCAAAATAGCTACTAAATGGAATTTGGGTTGAAATTGATTTTGTCAACTAATTGCACATATTTTAGCCTTTATAACACACTTCCTAGCGGACCATATTAACTATTGCAGTACACATGTTTAGTTGCTTTAAGGCACTGCTGTATATCTACTGGCACGGGGCGGGGGCGGCTGTGGCTCAGGAGGTAGAGCAGTCGTCTGCCAATCGTGAGATCAGTGGTTCGATTCCTGGCTCCTCCA
>JAUMHL010000030.1:21481096-21498584 GCA_032362345.1 Sandelia bainsii
GTGTGTGAATGGGTGAATGAGAAGCAGTGTAAAGCGCTTTGAGTACCAGTAAAGGTAGAAAAGCGCTATATAAGTGCTTACCATTTACAATGTTTTTTTTAATACAAGGCCTTAATTCTCAATGGTAAATTGATAATTGATAAACAGTACTAATTTAGTCCTGATCATTAATGCATTTGAAAATTTTCTAGAATATTATAATTAATTAATACACTGAATCACTATGGAGGAAAAGTGGCATTATTTAAAGATAAAAAATAATCAGCAATAAAATAGAATAAATAAACAACATTTTAAGAGCTGTAGAGCTGCATTGGTTCTCCTATAGCTGTATGAAGACAATAATCTGTTATTTTGTTTGTGTATAAGAAATAATAAATATTATAACATAACATATTATCCAAGACAGGAGGAGTTTGATTACTTACAGTATCTATGCAAAGAAATAGTTTTCACTTGAAGCATTCTGGGGATTTCATGATGACATGTGACTACAGACACTTAAAGTAACACCCCACCAATCTTTTACAATGCTATATATGACTGCTAATTCATAATAAAATAACAGTGGTTTATCCACTTCGTGAATGCAGCTGGCAGTAAGAAGTTGTTTATTACTACAGTTTTAAGAATAAAGGCAGAGAGGAACTGAAGTACTGGAGGAACATGATAGAAAACAATGCATCAATGTACACACACTGTGCATTTGATGAGGGAATTACCAAAACGGTAACTTTCTCTCATGACAGATAACAATAGGAGGATCTGCAGGAATACCAAGTAAAAAATGTTCAAAGGTCAAATAAAAGGTGATGTTTTTACACTCTTGTTTTACCATTATTCTCTTTAAACATGCAAAAATAGTAAAAAAAATAAAATAAAAGAACACACTCAAACCTATTCAACAGACATACTCTAATCATTTTATGTCTGGTTATAGTTTTGTAGTCTCTAAAAAAGACCTGCAATATGAATGCTATTCTTAAAAAAATGTCCTTATACAACACAACACAAATAATGCAATATTAAATTAATGATTATTATTAATGATTCTGCTGGTTGAAAACTGTACTTGAGCTTGGTTTACAATTGAAACAGAGGGTAATTTCTTTCATTAGCTTCCCGTCGCAGCAGAGCTATGACACTCCAACCCACAAATACTATTCATATGATTTAATACACTATACAAAATTGTCACAGTCATATTTTCTGAAACTACAGCTATTCTGCTATCACATTCCTTTACTGATTTACAAATATTAATCCCAATTTACTGTCCTTTAAGTTTTAATACAGTGTAACTGTATTATTTATTCATTAAGTAATAAACAAATGAGGCAGGCTTAAAGTAAAATATCAGGTAAAGACCAAACACAAAACTCAACAAAAAGCTCTGTCTATGGGGCCCTCTGACCCTGGATCTGGACCGAGTAGTCACCTAACAACTCTGTCTCATCCATTATACTATTTTACATCATCAGTTGTGGAATATTTACATATTATGGAGTTTATTTCATACAACTAATCTTAAGGTTTCTTATCCCTGTCTCTGTGTTATGTTAGCCTCTATACTGCATCGTCTGCCCTATACCATACAAACTCTACTCAGAATAACTCTCCCATACACACACACACACACACACACACACAAGTCAAAATCAGCCTTTTTCTATTCTTGTTTTAGTTAAACTCTCATTATCATTTCTCATGATCCTTCACTACAATTCTCCTTTTCTAAATTCAGCAGAATTCACACCTTAATGATACACATCTTGTAGTATCATAAGCCGAATGAGGAAGCTGTTGGTCTTTACTCTGAATATTGCCGAATGTAAACAAACATCCTTCTCATGTGTTTTGTTTGTATGTCATTGTCTTTTTTGAATATTATTTTAGTAGAATTTGCTCCAGAACTTCTCCTATCGTGAAGAGGTGCTCTCGGCACCTCCGGTGAACTCAGACTCAAAGAACGGAACTAGTAGTGGTGGAGAGATATTCTCGTTTGAGCGAAAAAATCTATCAAATCAAGTCTGATTATCTACCTCAAGTAACAAGATTTTCACATCATGGTGAAATTAACTAAAACCAGTGGTAGTCTGGAACATAGAAAATTAACCCAAAATATATGTTTTGCGTAACTGTGTAAGTGTAAAATTGCCTACATTTGTTTAAATGAGCCAACAGAATGTTTTTGTGTTTTGTGCCAATCATCTAGTTTGTTTCTTCGTTTACATATTACATCACTGTTGCCATTCATATTTGTACAGTGTTTAGAAAAGTATATAGGCTTTCTATAGATTAAGATTTTAAAGACATTGAAGTTTTAATTAGTTTTTGTCAAAGACGTGTTCACATGTTTTTAAACTCCACCTATTGTACTTACAGTATTAGTTGTAGTGTGTTTTGTTACCTTACACAGCAGATATTTTCAAGATAGGTATAAACTACATTTCAAATTCCCAGGACATGTAATTTACATCTAGCTAAGTTCAAGTGTGTTATGGTCTGGTATGTGTGGGTGAATTGGGCGGACCCTTACCAAGCTGGTGGGCCTTTCTGAGGCAGGACAGGGAGGCGTTGAGTCGGGCGCACTCCTCTTCATTGGCACCAAACTTCTGCAGCAGCTCACACACCTGCTCCTCACTCATTTCCAGCAGGCCCTCCAGGGTCACCTCACATGGACTCATCTGCTGCAAAATACCAAAATATACACACACACATGACACAGACAGAGTGACACACACAGATACATACACATACAAAAATGAAAAGTATATTAACATGTGAATTGTGTGGTTTTAAGTTAAAGATGCACACAAAAATTCTCACTTTTTTGTCCTTTTGTTTGTAATAGAAAACAAGATGGATATATATATTTTTTTTTAAACTAGGTCTTACCTGTGTGACCTCTTTCCTCATGTTGACAATGCGGAACCAGTGGCCGAGGCGAGGGAAGTCCTCCAGCTCAGCACTGCGCTCCTCTAAGGCAACTTTGCACTTACAGGACAGCTGGCGGCTGAAGTACTTGACTAACTTCCCCTGGGAACAAGACGGAAAAACACAGTGAGGAAGGGCTTTTGTAATACCGTACGGTTATAGTACAGTAACAGCAGTAACTCTGGTTACTACACAGATTACTGCAAGGTCACTGAAATACCTGGACAGCCTGGTAAACCAGTGCAGGGGAAACAAATACAATACCCAACCCAATATTCAACCAACACAACTACGAACACTTAAACCTTTTTTACTTGTTGGACCTTTAATTGCTTTAAAGCTGTGGTTATGTGCAAACCTCCTATAGACACACATGGAAGCACTGAAGATAAATGGGTGCAAGCGACAGCTGTTCAGCTGGTAGGACACACTTTCTTTCACACTTTCTTTTAAATGTTTTTGTGGCATTTTAAAACGTATTACTTTCATAAATCCCATATGTGTAAAATGCAGAACAAAATGAAATCACAACACCATGGAACTTGCATATCCTAACTCAATGTATTGGTCTAATTTCAACTTGGACTTACTTTTCATAAGTGTAAGTTGATCATTAAAGGTACGTGGAGTTTTTAAATACCAGTAGCACTATGGAGCCAAGTTTCCATAGTGCTCCATAGAGTTCATTTCGTACAGGTGTCCAATCCTGGTCCTTGAGGGCCACTGTCCTGCTTCTTTTCCAACTATTCCTGCTCTACCCACTGCTGATTAACTGCTTCAGGTGTGTTCAGCCAATCTGAAGCTGTAAGTGCAGGGATGGTTGGAAAACAAGCAGGACAGTGGTCCTCAAGGACCAGGATTCACCTACAGTAATAGTGACTCTGCTGATCAATACCAGATGGCATTAATGCACCAACAAAGACAGTGAAGAAGGAGACTGCTAGCATTGCAAGCAAATGCAGATGCAATTAAAGCCTTGCAAATGTTTTATGAGGATGACAATGCACTCTACATGTTTGTCAGAAGGAAATATTCATTTTAACAAAACATAACAAATTAATGAATGTGCTGTAAAGGTAACTTTACTCACAGGGCAGAGCTTCACGAGCATGAACTGAAATATTTCATTTACAAATTTCAGGGGTCAGCTCATATCTCTCAAGGGAGAGTTTACCGAACTCATTAAATTATGTTGATTTAAAAAAACACTGCCATGTTAGTCGACTTTCCAGCATGCATTGTTTAAGAATTAAACCTCTTCAAATGTTGTTATTTTTTAGTTTTAGTTTAGTTTTTAATCTTAGTGGAAACATCAACCTGCCTGTTGAATAAATTCATAAGAACACGGGTAATAGTTTGAATTGTGTTAATTCTTTTATCAAACAACTGTTTATGTGTTAATAGAAGTAGCACAGTATCAGCCCCATGTGTAAAGACAATTTCTATGTGTATTGAATTTATGTCTAATACATAAATCCACGTATTACAGTAATACTCATTTTGTATCTCACCTGTCTCTTAAATCCATCTGAAAATATCATATTATTCATATTTCAGGCTGAATAAACAATATTTGCAGTTAATAGTGCATTCCTTTCCTGGGCTTTAATTTTATGCCAAACAGTAATATCCTTTCCATTAATGTGTTCTATTTAATACATCTTTATTGTTATGAAGAATGTATTTCCAATTGAAGTGTTATTTCTTACTGACAGCAACATACTGGTGTTTAGTCTGTTGTTCTGGAATTTATCACAGCAAAGGTTTCATCTCAAAATAGGCAACAAAATAATCGTGATCACGCTACAAAACTAAAAATAAAGTCTTAGCAATAATGTATTTCCAAGTCATAATTATGCACGTCTTGTACCTGTCTTATTTTCAGTAACTAACGAATTCAGTGTCAAAAAACGGATTACTGTACCTCTGGCGATGTTGCTGGCATTATACTTTTCTTTACATGGAAAAGTCTTGGTTGGAAATATCGCTGTTAGAATGTTGATAAAGTCGATAAAATACAACCTCTCCATTTTCACCAGGACACCCACAGAAATAATCATCAATGTGATGTTTTAAGTAGTAGTGAAGTATTTTTATGCATTATTTTTCAATGAAATAATGGCAGTATGTATAAACAGTGAAAGGAATAACAAACTAGGTAGATTAAAGGCTTACCCAATAACACCAACAAGGGGTGGCTTGGAAAACCTCTGGGAACCCCACTGGTCACCACAACTTTGACTTAGTGCTGCCCACAGTGATATTATTGCAGACACAAGGCTAATTTTGATTAGCATGTCTATGGTAAATCCCATTATGTGTTAGGAGACTAGTCAATACTAAACTGTCACTGTCATGCTTATAATGTTAGGAGTTACTTCAACTGTATGTAGTATGATTGCTGAATTTTCAGATTTAACCTGAAATTATTGGTTTTACATGCCTTCGTTTAGCTGCATTTCAATTTTACAGTAGCCTACTTTCATTTAGGAGGCAAGATGTCATCGGGCGAGAGGCAGGGTACACCTGCCTGACAGGTCGCCAGTCTATCTCAGGGCCAAGATGACATTAATTGTAAGTGAGAATTATGACTACAAATCATGAAATAAAAGTTGAAATGATTAATAAAGATAAAAATACTAAAATATCAGATAAAAAAATCAAACATTTTTAGATTCTTGTACAATGTGCTGTCAAAAAGAAATCTCACCCCATGGACAATTCACTCAGAATGGTCTCACTAAATGACATTTTATCAATGAGTATATAAGCAATGAAATGAATAGTTTCATTATTTCAAGTGTGTTACACACCTTTATATATAATGACAAAATGTGTATTTATTACAATACATTGTAATGATTTCTGTTTAATTTGATAATTACCTTTTTATTTATTTAACTATGTGTTTATTTCAAGTCTATATGCTGTCAAATATCTGTTCTATGTTACTGATTTTTATGCATAGTTTTTCATTTTACTGTGGTTTTATTTAGGACTAAGCCTGTCAGTCATCATGATGGGGCTGGCATCAATTCACAGCCAATCATCCCTGTTTTCTGCAACATGGTGTCTGACTGACTCCTAACTTCATGACAACCCTGTGGTCTGAATGAAATTAAAGATATTAGGTAGATAATCGCATTAGGCACTAGAGGGCTTCAAATTTATTGCAGAGGGATAGTGACATGTATGCAACAATAGCAAAAAACATATACTTATCACACAATGCACATACACTATACTTTTTCAGGGGAAAAGCCAAACAGCATCCATATTGACAAAACCACAGCATGAAAGACACATTCCATCATTTAAAATAAATAAATAGTAAAAAAGAAAAACTATTCCTGACAACAAAACCATTTAATTTTTAAGGGAATAAGAGCAACTTAAAAAAAAAAAAAAAATCTCATGCACATAACTTTCTAGTCCTTATAAAGACATTCAACTGGAAAATAAACCTAAAAGCAACATGTCCTTTAGTAGTAGTAATAAGTATTGATGCTCCGTGTGGCAACAATATTTACTATAAACTCTCTGATGTACTGCACCGTGTACTACAACCACAGCTAGTCAGGCCACTGATAAATGGAGTGATCACCTATCTTTGTTGTAAAGCAGTTTTTGAGCTGAAACAATTAATCTGATTGAAAACAATGGTAAAATAAGGTCCAGGCCCACAGTAGGTGACGTGATGCTTGAGGATGCTTGAGGATGATGCATATGGATGGCCCCATTCCAAACATCCACCTACAAAATGACTGCTAGAAATGAGACAGTGCTGGCCTACATCAGCGAATACCAAAGTAGAAACCAGTGGAGGAGGGACCAGCAAGTCACCTCTGAATGTAGAAAACCCTACAGAAACTGCCCACGGCTCTGCTCAATAAGGCGACTGCTCAGTCCACACTCACAGAAAAACACACATTTACCCTGACTAAATCATACAGTCATATTCTTACAATGCATTATGTCTCATGCTACATGAATTTAAAAAAATACTATTATTAGTTCTCATCCTTCCTACAGTACAAATTAAGAGCAGGAAAGAGAGAGAGAGAGAGAGAGAGACAAACAGACAGTAACTTTTAGAAAGACTTTTCAATCAGTGCAAAGTATTGATTTTTTATAACTGTGGACTCCTAAATTTCTTTCTGCCCATAGTAGTGTCATTACTGTAGGGATGGCAGTGTCGGTCTGTGGAGCTGGTGAGTCGATCCACCACTTTGGTCCACAACATAACTGATTGACCAAATTACAAGAAATTAAATTCAGACCATCATCCTCCCTCACAATGAACAGAAATCACCAAACACTTTGGCCTTATGAACAATTTCCAATATTAATATCAGCTGTATTTTCTTTGTTTTGTTTTGTTGGAAAATAGTCAATGTTAGCATCTAACAGCAAGATGAATGTTATACCTGTGAAATCAGCATGTTAGCATGCTGATGTTAGCATTTACTTCAAAGTACCTAAATGCATACTCTATCTTTTACTACTTCATTGTAGCTTAGCTGACTCTTAGTGTTGTTTATGTACATTTGTTTGTACCATTATTAGGCAGAGATATAGCAAGACACAAAGCAGCTAAAGCACACGGCCCGGTTACTGACTGGCCCTAGTCAGTGAGACAATGTCATGAGACCACTTCCATGTTTAATATGAATTGTTACATATATTTATCACAACTTAAGTTTTTTTTTCCTGCTTTTTAATTAAATAAATCATTTGATTCTGTAGCACAGTTGTTTTTCATTTAGAAAGCACCAACTTTGTCAGCACAAACACTTCAGCTATGATCAACAGCCCTCTGATTTACTAAACTGCACCTCACACCAAAATGTCTCACATCAAATCCAAAAAAAAAAAAAAAAAGTTGACCTGGAGCACAGACAGTTTCAAGATTGGTGGAGCATTGATTATATTTTTGCTGAAGTGTGATGTCACTTCTCCCTGTCTCCTCTGCAAAAAGAAAATTCTTAAACAAATAGTTTACAATCTTAAGCGGGATTAAGCTTTACTAAACATGTAGAAGAGTTTCGCAAGTACAAAGACAGTTGCTCTATGTTGGAGTATATATCATTTAAATTTATAATTGAGCACTTAAGAAGCCGCTCTCAGCGAGAAGAATGTGGCCCGTGGCCCCCTGGGTAATGTGAGTTTGATGACCTCATGTGCAAAATCCAAGAGGCATCACTGCAGTCAGAACCGATTTGGCAAGGAGCACCTTACTCCCTTGCTGTGGCGAAAACCAAAAGGCACTGAACATACTGTACTGTGGGCAGATGTACAAGCATAAGCTGCTAGGACTAGCAGGCTAACAATAGCATGCCACGAGCTGAAAAGGATCTCTGTTTTTTAACACTTTATTATTTTACCTTCTGTCTCTTGCCCTTGCATCGACTGCTAAATAGCTCTGATGCTGCTGCTTGTAATTTCTCACTACCAAGTTACAAACAAGCAACAATCAGTGCCTTCTGAATTGATTTAGAAAGTGGCTAAAATTGTTTTGATTGGATGTCGACTCCACTTTAGAGAATCACAATAGATAAATGTAATGTAATAAACTAAAGCTGTAAATCTAATATATAACTAACTACAATGAAAGCCAGTGTAAAGATAAAGATTAAAGAATAAAAGCCTTATAGTCTTGATAACATAACTAAATCAGTGTATTTCCTAAAATGATGCTGTTCCTTTAAGCAGACAACTGAACTAGATGAGCCCCTACTCTGCTATTCCCATTGAGACATGAGCTAAATTGACCACAACTGCTACACTCACAATTAATCCAGATAAACTGGAACACTTAAAGAATGTCAAACACACTATAACGTCCACACCAGCTTTATGTGATATGTTACAGTAGAGTTACTTCATTACTTTAGAAACATCCAGCTCTGCCATTCAAAAGTATTCAAGTGGAAATAAAAGGTCAGAATTTAAGCTGAAGCATATAGAAATTTTATCAGCCCAACTGCTCGGTATGTGAAGAGGAACTAGAATTACTTGTGCACAGACATTGTCAGTGTGCTGATGTACAAAAGACAGGATAAGACATTATCATACTTTAGAAATTCAACATTCAGTGACATACAACAGCATGCGGGAGAGTTGGAAAATGCTTTTTTGGTTGCAGGAGGATTTTTTTTTGTTGCAATACAAAGTCAAAGTGGCCACTGGCAAAATTTGGCAGCAAGGCTAAGTGGCAATGCCATGTCCAGCTCCATATCCGTTCTCCAAGTTATTATATAAGTGTTTTCACAAGCAGAGTGAAGGAAACTAAATGTGGAGTGTCCTGATAATGTTATTTTATACTCAAAGCAGCTATATAACAGTGCATCAAATGACAATGTACAAAGATTTATCACCTGAATCAAAAGTCTCGGTTTTAAATCAAGCTTCCATTTTTTGTGTAAACCATCAGCCCAAAGTTTACTGTTCACGTGCATCACTGGAATAGCATAGTTTTTCAGCATAAGAGCTCTAAAAAGACACTACACTACCCTTTTAGCACTAAACAGCAACAAGTGTGCACAGATGTGAAAAGAAGGTAAGGTCTGAACTTCTCCCTCAACTCAATAACTGCTTCTGTCACTTGTTTTTCAAAGCATTTCACCTTCTGACTCTGACTGGAAAAATACCATGGAAGTGAAATAATGTGTGTTCAAATAAACCAATATTAATTAACAACTCTCTCTTTTACCCTGAGTTTTGTTATATGAAACACATCTAACGCTCTACATGAGCCTGCATCTCCACGAAAGCCTAAAAAATCCATATATATATATATATATGATATAGACTGATGGAGCTTTTGGTTAAAGCAACATCTGTGCTCAATGCCTCTAACAGACTGCGTCTGAGGCACAGTATGTGTCCTTTAGGTCAATACAGATAGACAGGTAATGAGGTAGGGTTTGGATGACGTCACTGTGATCCTAATCAAAACTCCTGGTGGACAACTCATTTGTTGTTGAGGCAATAAGAGGACAGTCATCCTATCAGGCTCTCCAACTCAGAGGATTGGAGGATTAAACGGTTCTCAGGAGTAATTCTTTTATTGCACTCGAGATTTAACTGTTGAGTGCGTTTTCCTTTCTTTCCCTTTTTTTCATACATATCAGTTGATTTAATTTCTGTTGAGAAAGATATCATAAATTGAAATAATACAAATGACAAATAAACTATTATGTACAATATTTCCATCCAGTCCGTGTTTCTGCAGCAGCTCAATCCACTTTGGTGCCTGGGTATTGATAAAATGTGTTTTACAAGAGGACTGTAGCCTAAACAGCTCACAACAGTACATGACCACAGAAATTACCTGAATTCATTTTGATGTTTCTATTATTTTGTCTCGTGGGCATATATTTAATAAACATGTGGCCAAGTACTTTTCAAGTATTGTGAGTTTCTTAGTAGCATATAAAACAATTTGTATATTTTATTTCTTCTCTTCACACAAGTTTAATTTGAAGAAATCAGACGTACTGTAGCACTTCTAGATACAAATTTAACAAGTGAAGTTTTTCTACTTCATTTACTGTTACGGCTTCATTTAAAGCTTTAGGTTGTCAATTTGTATACAACAAGGGAGACATAGAGACACAGCGTTACCATCAGTGGGACATATGTTGGGACAGTGATAATCCCGGAGGTTCACTACTTGGAAGCACTGAGTGGTAACACTGGTGTAAACTGGAGATGACAATTTTGTCATTTAATTAAAAATTGTAGTATGAAATTTTTATATGAATAAAATGACTAGTTTAATATCAAAGACCTGCAAATTCATCAAACCCGTGTCCGGATTTGACAGGAATCTGTTTTCAGCAAAACAGCACTGATAAACCTACTGTATGCGAAAGTGAAGTAAAGATTGGATTTCGCCCATATTTATCAAGACCAGAAACATATTTCCCTGTATGCCCGCTGACAGAAAATATTTAAGGAAACTCTTTGCAATCATTTCAACTGTAACAACTTTGTAAGGTGATGTGTCAGACGTTGTGTTGTGGTATTTTTACACCACTCACGTGGCTAAGAAACTGGTAATCCAATGTTAAATAGTAACTATAATAATCTAGTTATGCCTTGTTGCAGGATTTTTAAATAAAATCGGCTGCAACATTTGGTGATTTACATGACTCAGGTTCACTTAATCCTAGTGTACTAAAAGTGAATAGAAACATTACTAACTGTGTCCAGAAACAACCACCACACTAACTATGGCATGTACAGAACATTTTCTTGAATATGCAGAGTGACATAACTTAATTCATAAGTTGACGAGATGGAAAAAACTTCAGACTCTGTTTACTTAAAAGCATATTAGCTGTGAATTGAAATTAATAATGTAAGCAAATGTTGCTGCAGCTGTCTTTTTAATTACTACAGTAGATATTCAAATATATGCTTAAAGAGGCAACAATACACTCAATGCACTATATTTCCTGTATTGCATTACACAAGAAATAAACTTAATAACTTATTAACCTGCTTTTGTCTACACTGGCTTGCAAAGGTGTTCTTCTGTTGTATTGACACAATGGGTACCTTGCATTACTGCCCTCTGTAGACAGCACTCATGTATTTCACATCACCCCTCACACTCCTGACATGCCAGTTTGGTAGAACAATTGATACAAACAATAGTGCCCCATTAAAACACTCTGCAGCACTAATAGTGGTCAAAATCTCTGCAAGGTCTCCTGAGTCACTGGAAATGCCTGAGCTGCAAATGTACAAGTTTGTACTTGTGATACTGCCAATCACTTTTTAAATGATAATATCTTAATAAAGCATCTTATTTGCACCACTGATATACACAATAATATAAACCTTGTATTTTTGTTTATGAAGGTTTTGACAATATTGCAAAAGGAAGATGGAAAATAAACATTACAACATAAAAAGCTATGAGATTGGTTTTACAAAAAGTAGTCCTAAAGTTTTGTCTTATTACCAGTTTGCACAAAAAAGGTCATATTATGATGCAATCGATCAAATTTCAGTTTAAAAATCCATTCACAGAGATCCATCAGGCTAATACTAACATGTTATAACATGAAAAAGAACATACTTATGCTTCCAGTACCCACAATGCTTTGCAAGGCATTCAGAGAACATAGTGAACATCTATCTTCACACTGTAGCCTGCTCAGTGCTGGCAACACACTTGTACTTAACATTAGTTCTCTCTCCTCTTGGATTACATTCCTGTCCCCCTGTTTGTACAACACTTACAAACCTCAGTTAATAGCTGAGACAGAGCACTGAATAAGTCAGGTTACTGTATGTTTTGTATGATATACACCGCCTTGTATCCCTGTGGGGTTTGCATAGTGCGTGGCTCTCACAAGTGACTTTATGGTTTTTAGGTAATATTTCAATTACGTTTCCCACTGGGACAAAACCTGTGTTGATGGTGCACACGGATACTCAGTGGTAAGTTTATGACGACCTTATCTCACTTAATGGTATTTATTTTAATCCCCAGAGGCATCACCATAACATTCTTATGGGGCCTTAATGCTATACAGTGCCTGTGCTGCTGATAGTGAGTTTCAGTGACCTTATCGCACTTTATGACATTTTTTTATGTCCTGTGAGAGCCGATGGCTGGTGACGAGGGTGTTTGACTGGTTTAAGTGGTCTGAAAACGGACAGATCTGATATCTCCAACACAACCGCCGGGATATTGTGGCTATTACGTAACGCAACTTACAGAACAGCCCCATGGGACAATTAAACGGATAATGATATTTGGTAACAATTTTAGTAATCTCCTCTCCTTGCGTAACGACAGGGCCTAGACGCGCTGAGAAGACCGATGCGCAGACTGGCATCTTGGTAATAGATTGTAAACACGGGCTGCCTATAGGCCTCGGCTGCCTCAGATGTTATTCTGATGGAGAAGAGCCACCTTCTCTCCCCGCCACCTGCAGAATGCGCAAGTCTATAACAGCCCACTGCAGCCTCATAGCCTCATGATTTATTGCACTGCACAGAACAAGACAGCAGCGAGCTTTGTCGCGAATCTGTGCATATTTGTGCAACGACAACGCCGACAACAGTTACCGTTAATCGTTGAAAAGGCAATGAAAAAAAATGCACAGTGGCCTAGAAATAAATAACAGACGGTGACAGCCTTCCTTATCGATTTAGATGAAGATGCACAGCAGAATTTCAGTCATTCCGCTCAAATGGTGCTTACCTCCAGCGTTCGTATCTCTTTTTGTGTCAAGTCGTTGGATGTGGCACATTTGGTCCGTAAACCCTCCAAACTAGAAATGCTTATGTCTATCATATTTTGCACCAACTCGCACTGCTGCAAGGCTTTCTGCAAACTAAGATGCTGCTCCTCGCTTTTTGTCATCTCCTCGTTCATAGTTTGGCGAACAGTGGTTGTTATTTTCCCCCCTTTGCACTTTCAAAAATAAAAACAACAACAACAACAACAAAAATTAATAAGAATAATTCAGAAAAGGAACGTGGAGAAGCCCACGGAACAGAGCGACCTGCAAAATGCCATGAAACGAGATGTTGGAGGTTTACAGACGCGGTTTGAGCCGTGACAGAGTCGACTCCATTGCAACAACAGTCCTCGTAGTTCCTGCTGTTTCATCAAGGTGTCTCTGTTTGGAGGCTAAATCAAACACAATATGAAGATACCGAGCGGGACTACACGGTCTGCCACAGCATCCATTGAGTGTCCCTTCGTTTCAAATGGATGTTGAAAAAAAAAGAAAAAAAAGAAGAAGCTGCTCAGCGCATCACAAGCAGACGTATCTGGGGGGGGGGGGCGGGGGGGGGAAGCCGGGCGGTTTTAAAGGTGCTGATGTGTGGATTGGATGCAGGTACTCCCTGTCTCCCTTGGCAGCAACTGCATCCCGGTTCGCTGCCACCACACCGACATGTTTCCTGTCAATCAAACCCACAGCAACAGCAACAGCATCGCATCGCCCAGGCACCGCTGTGAGGGGCTGCTCTCGCGTGATTTGCGCCGAGTGCGGTGGACTTGCTGCTTTAATCAGACTCCAGGCCTGGAAGGGGAACAAAACCAACAATTCTCACTGTTATTAAGAAACGTTTGGGGTTCTGTAGGATTATTATAATTTCTACACCCATCTAGATGTGTACACTCAAATTTAAGTCACCTAAGCACTACAGCCTTTCCACACTATAGACTACTTGCTATTTTTTCAATAACAGTCAAATAACAGTTGTGAAAGTTAGTCATCTCACTGGATGATATTTTAGAGATGAGATCTCCTTACTTCTTCTCTACTATGAGGTATTGATCTCAGTTCAATTAAATTAATAATAATAAATAAAAACGAAGAAAGCTTGAAAAGATCAAAAACAGGAGTTACCCCAAATTTTAAAAATCCACGAAACAGTTATAATAAAAAAGCAATTTCTATGATAATGCTTGATGATGGCCCTGTGCGTAGGGGCCCCTCAAATGGGGTTCTGTGATAAATCTTTTTCAAAACTATGAAAACCAGTTGCTCTGTTCCACAAAAATATGTTTTTATTTATTTATCTAAATGTGGTTTTCTTTGAAATGACAGAAACTTTCACCAGTTAAGGCTCCAAAAAAGAATTTAAACTGAAACAGTTTAGAGGGAAAAACTATTTGGCTTAACAACTCATGTTATCAACGTGTAATGAGGCACTATGTCTCTGCTTCGTTTTAAGAGGGCACATTTGGGTTGGAAATTAGTAATATTAGGTACTGGGTATATAATAATACTCCAAAATATGCAGGTGCATTACCTTTTGACAGCCTGAGAATAGCTGATCATTTGCCATTAGAGAATTGCAAATACCTGTTGTAGCCAACGTAAGGGGTTTCTTTATTCTTTTGTGTCTTGAATGGAAATTTTTTGCATAATTTTAAATTGACTACTGCAATTTGTGAATATCCACGGAGTAAAGAAGTGAAGTTTGAATGGGCTTTATTTCCTTACTCAACAATACTACATAACTGATCATTAGAGTAACAAAATCATCTTGTAAAAGAAAGGAAAAAACACTAAAGGGTAATTTTGTTCATTTTCATTTGAACAGAATTACATGTTTTCAATCATGCATTTTTGACCAGAAATATGCGCAAATTTTATGCCACACACATTTTTTACAGTGGGCCTTCATGTCACCGAGACACCGCCCATAAGAGCCCAAAGAGCGATCCGATTGGCTGTACGCCGTGACGTTTGACGCACGTTTAGTTGTGTAGCGCGCCAAACACGGCAACCATCAGCAGACGTAAGGTGGAAGTGCTAAAAACTCGGAAAATACTTATTAACCAAGTTGGAACTAAAATCACAGGTGTCAGGACACATGGCTTCTACGGATAAAGCACCGACACAGGCCAAAAATTTACCCTGGTGAGTACATCGGTTGTTTATTACAGTACTAGTTAGCAAACCTATGGAGTCAAGCTAGCAGCTAGCTGCTAACAGTAGCATGTTGATTTGTGTTCTCTATGTACTATTGTTAGCTTTTCTGGGATTTTATATATATTTCTCTGCTTGTAAAAACTCATCTTTAATTCGGAATCCCGGAAATACTGCGTACTGCTGTGTTTACTGACGATAAAGCTTATATGTTATGTTTATATGTATACATAACATTTTGGTGGCTGGATGAAAACTATAGATGCCGAATTGAAAAGTTGCACCCACTAGTTTGAAATCTGTAACAGATGTCAAAGTTTATTGCCCATGAACCTAGAAACTATTAGCGAGGTGGTTTAAAATACACTAATGTTAATGTTAATTGTGTAATTTACATCATTAACTTATATAGAACATTACACGTGTAACTTTAACTTTCAACAAGGTGCTAACCCGTTATATTATTATGAGTTATTTGTGTAAAAAGAACTCAAAGCTTAGTCGTTTGGCAATCGGAAGTATTTTTAATATTGATTAACTATGTGTTTATGTTTCAGGGTTGAAAAATACAGACCACAGACACTTGATGACCTGATATCACACAAAGATATCCTGAGCACCAGTGAGTACATGTGGTCAAAACAAATATATAATCCTCGTTTCTATAGCCTCAGGACATTAGGGTTCAGGCACAGCACTAAAAGCGTTTTTGACTCTTGTTTTTTGTTTTGTCTTCAGTCCAGAAGTTTATCAGTGAGGACAAGCTTCCTCATCTCTTGTTCTACGGTCCCCCTGGAACAGGCAAAACCTCCACCATCCTCGCCTGTGCCAAACAGCTGTACAAGGACAAAGAGTTCAACTCCATGGTGTTGGAGGTACACTACAACTCCTCAGTTACAAGAACTTTGTTTATTCAAATGTGAAGACGTTGTGGCTCTTTGATTTGATATTTATGACAAATTATCTTTTGTAAGCTAAACGCATCAGATGACAGAGGTATCGGTGTTGTACGAGGTCCCATTCTGAGTTTCGCCAGCACCAGGACTATCTTCAAGTAAGATTAAACCTCAGTTTACAATACTCGATACCTGCATTTTGTTTAGAAATGAATGTTTTAAATTATTTAAACTGCTGCCTTTTTGTCTGTCCCTCTTGTCCTGCAGGAAGGGCTTCAAGTTGGTGATATTGGATGAGGCCGATGCCATGACCCAGGATGCCCAGAATGCTTTGCGGCGAGGTAAGCCATCTGTTCAGCAGGGTGTTGCCCACTGTGAACCACACGGCTCACTGAGCAGCCAGACAGTTTGGCTGCTGGTAAATTATACGGTATCAGCTTGTTACTTGCTGATATTCATTTTAAAATCACATACATGTCAGAAAATCTGGTTTTAACTATTCATTGGATTAGATCTGAACATGTTGTCTGTGTGAAATTAACCTCTGCTTTTCTTAACATGAACTTTTTTTGTAATCACAGCATAAAAAATGAATTTTACTACAATACTGTAATATTTCAGTTGCTCTGATTTTCAAATGGGGTTTCTCTTCTCTCATCCCTCTCAGTGATCGAGAAGTTCACAGAAAACACTCGATTCTGTATGATCTGCAACTACCTTTCCAAGATCATCCCCGCCCTGCAGTCTCGTTGCACCAGGTTTCGTTTCGGCCCTCTGTCCCCAGATCAGATGGTCCCTCGACTGGAGCATGTAATTCAGCAGGAGAAGTGAGTGTGTGAATGTGTCTTCTCTATGTACAAGTTAAAGATTAGATTTAAAAAAAACAAAACAACTTTTTTATTTAATTGTGTATTTAAAGGGGCACTATACACTACTAGTAGATAATTTAACACAGTGATCTAGAGAAATTAATTGCTATTGACCATTTTGAAATCAACTTACTGACAAAAATGTGCTATTACCTTGGTTTATGACTGTCGTAATCACTGTAACCGCATACGTAATAGTCCCCAGAGCCAGGTCTACGTTGTCACTATATGGGAGGGGCCAGTGCATTTGACTGAACAAAACTTTTTAAATCTAAAATGAAATTTTCATATATGTTATTACACTACTCACAAAAAGTTAGGGATATTCGGCTTTCAGGTGAAATTTCAGGATGAACCTAAAATGCACTATAAC
>JAUMHL010000030.1:21498684-21509025 GCA_032362345.1 Sandelia bainsii
CCATTGCATGCTTCTACTTAAATGCCCTACTTTCATGATATAATATCACTGTAGTGTGAACTTTTTACGTTTTCCAATAAATTTCACCCGAAAGCCAAATATCCCTAACTTTTTGTGAGTAGTGTATGAGTACAAAAAATGTCCTTTAGGGTTTAAATGTCTGTGAAGGTTCTCAGTCGTCCAGGCCATGGTTATCCCAAAAAGCTCTGAAGACGTTTCGCCTCCCACCCAGACGGCTTTATCAATTGAATTGAATTGAAAATAATTCATAAAGTCAAGTCCAGTTGCCATTGAACAACAGGTTTTTTTTATCATCCTTAGGGTTTGGTGCCCCTTTAAACATGTGCCATATTAAAATATGTATTATTAATATATACATAGCACAGTTTTATGTTGATTTGATGAAGAGAGTGAATCTTTTTTGTGGCAGCATTGATATAACTCCAGATGGAATGAAGGCCATTGTGACTCTATCATCAGGTGATATGAGAAGATCACTCAACATACTACAGGTACAACCAAAAGCTTGTCATGATCTCTGTGCCTCGTGGTGTAGTATTATTATTGTTTTGTGTGTTATTATTGATATTGTGCTTTCAAACTGTTGAAGAACAAATACATTACACTAGTTGTGATATGTCATAAAAGAAATAAGTGTGAACTGTATTTCACCCACTGTGATTTTTAGAGCACCAGTATGGCATATGGGAAGGTCACAGAGGAGACTGTGTACACCTGCACAGGTCACCCTCTCCGCTCGGATATAGCCAACATCCTCGACTGGTCCCTCAACAAAGAATTCACCGCTGCATACAACCGCATCCTTCACCTTGACAACTTTACTGTAGAGTAATAAGTTTGTATTTATGTTCCATTTAATCTGCCATCTTCAGCAGTTTGAGTATTTTGTACAATTCAGGGAAATGTGAACGTCCTGATGTTGCTTTGGACTGAGTGCATTATTTATTAGAAGCTAGATGGACATAATTTTCATTAAATCTTCTGGTTAAAAAGTAAATCAGTTTGAATTCTAGTGGCTGATAATTGCAGGAAAATTCAACTAAAGTACAGTGCTGTGAAATAGTATTTGCCCCATTACTGAATTTTTATGTTTTTGCATATTTTTCACACCCAAATGATTCAGATCATCAAACAAATTGCAATATTACACAAAGATAACCTGAGTAAATACAAAATACAGTTTTTAAATGATTTAAGTTCATTGCCCCTTCTTGAATTTTCATAATACTTTCTCATAGCACTGTATATGTGTTACACATATTACCTATATTACAGTTCAGCTTGTGTTTTAACAAGTCCTTAACAGCTTCGTCACAGAAATCCTTCAGCTGAAGACTTTGAAAGGTTTGGCCTTGCACGATATTCTCACAGAGATTCATCTGCTCATTCACAGAGGTAAGAGACACCGCACATGGTAACATGTTAAAAAATTTACTATTGTTTAACAGGGGTCACTGTTTAATTTGAATAAAGTTGCTTTATTAGATCAGCGTCTGTTGATTTCCTTTTTTTTTTTTTTTTTATCTTTGGAACGTCCTATCATTCAGTAATATTGCACAGGACAAGTGTCTGAATTATACTTTTCTTTTCCACCTTCCAGTTGACTTTCCTCCAGCTATTCGGATCGGTCTGCTAATCAAATTGGCTGACATAGAGTAAGTGAAATCATTCATGCTTCTACAGACAGAATACAAGTAATTGAATCAGAGGCATCAGATGTCTGAAATGTTTTGTTTTTGGTCTTATTAATGTGTTGTCTCCTCTCAGGCACCGGCTCGCCTCAGGAACCAATGAGAAGATCCAGCTGAGCTCCATGGTCGCAGCTTTCCAGGGAGTGAGAGACCTCGTGGTCAGCGAGGCCTCATAGATACAGTAGCAGCTTCACCCCACAGCCAAATTCTGTCTCTTGAATGCCACACACAGCCATTTGAAGGGGAGAAAAATCATCAGTAGCCACAGTCATTTGAGGAGATACTGTTCCAGAATCTGGGTGATATTTTGCAAAACGTTTGTTATTCCTCATTTCCAACTCTAACATTAACTACATTTTTTAAATAGATTGGCCAAAATCCTGCTGTATGCTAGGTCATTTCTGAAAGTGGGTGTAGTGGATTCACTAATTTATTTCTCTCCCTGTGGCTGTGATGTGCAGTGATACAAAAGAGGTGAGAATAGATAGATTTTCTTTGCAACCAAACACTGCTAACTTAACAATCTTAAGAAAAATCTCTGAAATTGCCAGTTTTGTTTGTGTAAGACGAAAACAGATGTGCTTAGGTCTCCACTGCCTGAATGTACAATGCGGCAGATGTCTCAGAAGACACAAATGCTGGCAGCTATCTGAGTCACTCATGCAAATTGAGCAAAATGGAGAGTGGCCAAAACACTTTGTGAAAACAGAAAAGCAGTGTAGGATCAATTCAGTGTCAGTTTCTCCATCATTGGTGTAAGAATGATTCTCACACATATACATATTTGAATCTCTTTAATAAAACAATTTTCCATAATTTAAGTTTGTGTTGTATTCACATGTGCAGGTAGGTTGTAGTGCTCTATGCTCTTATGTTGATAAACACAGGATTTATACACAGATATTTACACAATAAATTAATAGTTTACAGTTGTGATATTCAAGTCGACCATGTGGACACTGAGTTTATGTATTCTTTCAGTAGTAGTGCAAAAAAATGAAATCATTGTGTAGGAATGTTGTATTTAAAGTCGATTACATTAAGAGGTGCTTCCTATGATGAATCAAGCTTGAAACTGGCTCTTATCAGCAAACAAAAGGCTTTTTTAAATTATGAGACAGTGTTAAACAATCACTAGCTGTAAATTCCAGTCTTTACTTTTGTTTCCCATGTTTAACCTTCCCACTCCTCTTCCTCTGAGGAGCAGCAGGTCTTGAGGTGTTCAGGGATGTTTCTGTAGGTGAGGTACTCAAGAATCCTCTTGGGGAGGGGCAGCGGCTCCATCTGGTGTGTGGAGACGGAGTGGCGCAGGATGGATCGGCACAGGTGGCACAGGCTGGGCACTGTCCTGGGTGCCCTCCAGAACCTTACGTGGCCGTCTCTGGTTCTGTAAGCAGAGGAGAAGTTGCTTTAGTTGCTGTCAATCATAGTGGCAGTTCTGTTGTGGAAGTCTATGTAGAATAGAAAGTAAGCAACAAAAGTGAATTTCGTTTTCTTTTACAGGGTTATAAAAAGTTAAGATAAACATACTAGTATGAATCAAAATATCACAATAATTTAACTTTATCCAGACAATACCAGAAAAATTTTAATGTTCCAAGAGCCCAAGTTTAATGTTCAAACTCGTGGTTTTGTCTCATCAACCACCAATAGATATTCAATTTACAAACTAAAAAGCAGCTAAAGTAGTATTTTTGATTAAAATAAGTTGTTTAAATCAATACATTGTTTTATTTTAAAAAAACAACGCTTAGCTCTATCATTTGGATGAACAGCAGAAAAATGAAATAATTGCAGAAATCACTTTCTATGGGCATTTCAATAATTCTTACATTTGCCACTGGAATTGAATCTAACAACCACCATGAAAAGCATGCTACAGCCACATGCTAAGTTATTAAAGTAATCTTAAGTTTAAAAGAGTCTGTGGTATTCTAAAACCTAATGGTCTTAAATTTAAAAGTGCTTGATTTTTACCCTGTAGCGACCACGCCCCCTTGTGGATGGTAGTTGCAGCAGAGTCCATTAGAGTCTCTGTCCACTTTCGTCTGCATCACCATACCTTTCTTTCCTGGCTCCCAGATCCGAAGAGCTCTGCAAACACAACTCTCTACTTTATCTAGTACAGGCAACAGTCTCGTTACCTAATTAACTGATTTTGCTCAAACTAAAAATTCTCACCTGTCGTCGGTCACGATTGCTAAGTGCAAACCACTGGTAGAGAACTGTATTGCTGAGATTTGGTTTTGCCCGTAATCTTCAAAGTAGTCACTGTGGAAACAACTGTTTTTCAGGTTCATATTACCCCATATTAAGTACAAACAATATACAAAAATAGTTTGCAACAATAAACCGGGTCATATTTTCAGCCAGTGCATCGGATGTAAACAGTGGTGGTTAAAGTATATGATGTAGTAGATCCCCAGCTTATAACTTTGGCTTTTTGAAACCAATAGAGGAAATTCTTTAAACTTACACCAGAGTGGCCAGTTTCTCTGCTGTGTACGGGTCCCACAGGTCGATCCACCAGCTGGAGCCGCTGAAGGCTGCGGTGGCGAGCAGTGCCCCGTCAGGAGAGAAGTCACAGGAAGATAGGAGATATAAGGTCTTATGGGCCCCCCCACTCAGATTCCTGATGAATGTATATGACCGTAGACTCCACAGACACACCATCTGGGCAAAATCATGAAAGCTTAATTTTTTATAGCTTTCTGTAAGGATCGTAGTGATCTGACTTTCCGTAGTACTGACTCCCTGTATGTTAGCAGGACAAGTTGAAATATGTGATGTTAAAATTTGGTACTATGTGTTAAGTTGTCTGATTAGTTTTTTTCACAGAGCTCCGCAGTGCGCCAACTGTCTCCAGACAAAAAGAAGGAGACTAGAAACTATACACAGAAAAAGTACAAAACACATTGACAAAACAAGTAAAATAATGTCCTTTAGGGCTGCTTGGGGAGCAAGTTGTTGTGATTCTTATAACTTTGAGTAAGTAGTAAAATAACTCACTCTGTCAAATCGTCCAACAGATGCAACCATGCTGCAGTCTGGTGACACAGCACAGCAGCTGATCCAGTCTTTATGTCCAGAAAGCACCTGCACCTTCTTACCTGCAACAGACAGAAAATAAATTGTTTGCTTTACCCTCTTATACTTATACTGTAGTACTCAGATCCTTTCCATTTTTTTACCCTTTATGTAGTACATTTAACTTTGAATGAATAAAATGGCCATTTTGCAGTTAAAATAACTGATAAGGTGAAAATGTGTTCTTATTAATTCAGATTTTTAATTAGTACTTTGTAGAAGCCACATTTGTGCAGTTCTCTACTCTTTCTGGCAAGCTTAATCAGATTTGGTGGGCGTTGTCTAAACTGCCACATTCACAGACACATTTCAAAGATAATGAGCACATGTTAGGTGTGTTACAGCAAGGGGTCATATTATTTCTATAAATAGATTTCAGCAGAGACAGTTGCATTCAAGGCTGCACAAACATTTTCCAATCATACCAGCTGCTGAAGACCGTTGCATTTAAGGAGACTGCAAACCAAAAACTGAGTGCAAGTAATATGGAAGAATGTACACTACAAACGTATGATGTGACATTAGCAGTCTTCATGAAGACCCTAATGCTGTGAGATGTTGGTTCTTGTATAAACAAGATGGACCTTTACTTAAATTTGTTAGATTAAAAGAGGCTAAATGGCTTAAATGACAGTTTTGCCTTTGAACATAGCAAACAGAAGTTTTCAGAACAGCCACGTGATGTGATACTATTATTAAATAAAGAATTTAAATGAAACCGCTGATTGCCTAAATAGTCCACAGTCTTGTACATAACTGGTAGTTCATGACAAACATGCAAATTAAACCCCCCAAAAAACCTAAAAGAAATAGACGATATCTAATAAAGCAATGGACTTTTATTAATATTTACCCTGAATGTAAGCAACTGTTTCTTTTAAGTGTTTACCTATAAAACCGTATGTTTTCAGTGCCTTTTCATAAGTAAACACTGGAGTCATATCAGTACAGAGCGTTTGTGAAGGCCACTCAAAATGATGTTATCACACAAGGAAATTAAAACACTACTCCTCTAAAAAAAAGTGAATCTGGACTCTCACAAACTTCACACACCTTTATGAGCCAGGTCCCAGATCCTCAGAGTTTTGTCCCGAGAAGATGATACGAGTGTGAGCGTCCCGTTCTGAGGGAAGACCAGGTCCCTCACCACGCCTTCGTGGCCATGGAGGTCAAATACAGCATCCCCTGGACATGGACACAAAGCCATTTAAGTTTTCCCAGACCGAACACAGCACTGATGATATCCTCTATCAGATATAAAGATCTCACCTGTTAAGACATTCCAGATTTTGATGACCCCGTTCTCTAAACCTGTGGCCAGAAGCAGGCTGTTGTTCCATTTCGATGGGGTTTTAGTTGGCTGGGCTGCTGCAGCTGATTTTGGAGGTCTGGGTCCGAAGGCGAGGCCCCACACCGGATGACCACAACTGAAGCTCTTGTCTCCTCGGTCGGTTTCTCCATTCTGACTGTCTCTGGGAGACAAGAGCGTTAACCATGTCAATCATGTGTAGGTGGTATGAAGGTGATTACATGATGCTGCCTTTAAATGCTTTACTGCACTGATCACTCAATTCCTTTAAACATGTCTGTCCAGTCCTGTCTAAATCTTCCACCCTTATCTGAGATGGTATCTTCCTGCTTCTGATTGACTGACTACACCTGAAATAATATTCCCTATTGCTTGGCTTGACCATTTCTTTCATTAGAGCATCCAAACCCAGCACAGAAGTCTGTTGTTTTCTGTTACTTGCACTGGTCAGTACAGGACAGAGTCCTGATCCAATATGGCAGCGCGACAGACACATTTAGCTGTATATATCTATGGCCAAACCAAAGCAGCTAGCAACCAAAATAAATCATCAATCTGGATTAAAAAAAGGTTTAAATTCCAAAGTAAGCTATACAAAAACTACACTTTTTGGGTATACCATTTCTAGTACAATCGCAGTCAGTTTGTGTTGTAACTGTTGTGTAATTCTAGAGGATGTAGTTTGTTGAACAGTAGCAATTTGTGTGGACACAAATTGTGGAGTTATTAGGTACAGTAACCTAATAACTGTCAACTGAATGTAGTTAATTATTTCCTCAGATATCTAATCAGGACTCTAAAGCTAAAATGATAAGTTTATCAGTCTGTGATATTAAATCCCATATATTTGTGTTTTTGACTGTTGGTCAGACAAAATGAAGCATTTGAATATGTGAAATTGTGCTTCAGAGCAGTGATGAGCATGACATTTTACATACTTAACAATTATAAAATAATAATTTAAAAAAAAACAACTGATTATTAAAAAGAAATAATTGTCAGATGTGTGACTGATGACAGTTTGTACAATTCTGGTGGAATAATACTATGGTATATTATCAAAGTTCTTCTTCTCTATGTTAATTATTTGACACCTGACACTCTGCACCGAATTTCTAACACATTTTAAATTAATCAGATAATGTATATGTATAGATAAACCTAGTCTGGTCCCAGTCTCAGTGCGTCTTTCTCTCACACAAAAAACAACAGGGGCACGTAACTCCTCCAATGTTAATACCAGCCAGAATGTACGAGCGACACCTGAATGCATCATGTGTACGTTAAATGTCCGTGGACCTACTCGGAGTCGAGAGGCCAGGCGACCACCCAGACGATGCCGTGTCCCATCGACCAGGCGAACCACGCTCCGTCGGGGGAGAAGTCCACGCTCCAGGTCTCACATCCCGCCCGGCCCACCAGCGACGCAGGGCGCCTGGTCTTCAGCTCCAGGATGAGAGCTGGGTCGGACGCTGGCGGAGCACGGAAAAGAAACATTAATAAAACTCAACGACTGCCGGATTCGCCATTCACTGACACAAACAGCAGGCTGGTTCGCCTTCGCTGTTCTCCGGAGGTTTCACGTTTTCTCCGGAGTCCGGCGCCTGGTTACGAAGCGTTGCGATGACAACACGACCGGAGCATTATTGTCGAAGCAGAAGCGACTTACCGAGCTGCAGCTCCGCGTTGTTTTCCGTGGAGCACATCATTTTCCCTTTCGCATTCTTCGCTTTACCGCCGACGTCCTGACTGTGTCCTCGCTGGAGTCCAGCCGTCCATTGAGGTGGAGGCAGGATGCGCTGACGGACTTCACTGTTTGCTGTGTAAAGAATGTGCGAGACAAAATGTTCTCACTTCTGTCTGACTCACTTTGTAGCTCTGGCTACAACGTTGCCCAACGTAGTCACGTTTCTCCATTACGTAACCTCAGAAAGACATAGCCACGCCCCCTCAATCAATGCTAAAACATGTTTACAATTTCTTTGGTTTCCTGTGAAATAGTGTTCATTGTTAACTGGTGAGGTCATTATTAAAAGCAACGATGAAACCTGATAATTGACATAAAAAAATAGATTATTATTTTATATATCTCAATATAAAATCCCCATTAAAACATTCACAATACCTAAGTCTTACACATAACCACAGAGAAATTGTGTTATATCACAACAGCATTATGTTTAATTGATTTTATATCTCAACTTTGGAAAGCCAAGTGAAAAATGTCGGTGTCATAACAGGATTAATATTTAACACCCATGTTACGATAATAAAAGTTATGTAACACTGTTTTAAAAACACTTAAACAAGACAAACAAAAAAACTGAAGACTCACATGACTTTGACATTTCCAGCAGGATAGCTTGACTGTAATGGTCTTTCCTCAGCCCTCCTACCTTTAAATCCAGATTAAAGGTTTATATTCTCTTCCGCCTTTATGTTACACCTTACAACTGTTTTTGTTTAAAATATTTTTATCCTTCTAATTTGCATTGTGCAGTGTTTCCTGCTATTCCCCCTTTTAAAGGATGAGTTGCTGACCATGAGGAGATGCTTTGTTGCCCTGTTCTTTTCCAAATGTATTACAAAGTCAACCTGAAGGCTTCAACCAACAACATTTATCACATTAGTCACATGTGGGTATGTTGCAAAGCTGCAGGCTTTTTAGCACAAATTTAAATCTTTTTGTTACTATCCCTCCACTGCAACTCAACCTGGAAGCACAAGGAGAGAATTATACACTAACAAGACTTTAACTTTGCAAGATAACACCTTGATCGCATTAATTCAGACTACAGAGGCCTCATATTACATTTGATTACATTTTGGGATAGAACAAGGCCTGCGATTTGTACTTCTAGTGAAGAGGAAAAGGACCTATTCATGGGCAGTATTTTCAGTGTTCACATGAGCACCTGACAACGGCTTCAGAAATAGTGAACCAGAAACAAAAAACTTGCCTTTTATGTTTTATAAAATGTAAATATATTTAAATTGTCTTGAGTTCACCTAAAAGTTATCATTATTGTTATTAAGACCTACAGCAAATTTGAATTTCATGTCCTGCTATGGCCATAAAAATGTCACGTCTACTTTAAAATGCTTAAAACAGGGATTCAGCAAACTATTATTTTCATTATCTCTAAATCTGCTGAGTTTCTTGATGAAAGGTTTGATCTATGAATGAATATATGTATGTATGACTCATTTTTTATTCAGCTTACCAGTGATTTTATCCTTATCACCAATCCCAGTTTAAATATTTACAGCAGTCATGTCCAATATTAACATACCGGGTCAAACATATAGTGATAATTCAGTTTCACTACACTTTGTGCAAACTTGGCAGGATTAAAGTCAGTTTCAGTTGGTTTCTCACATAAGAGGCAAACTGACTCCACCACATTTTTAGAATGGCTGCAGATGCGTTCTAGGATGGCACAGTCAGAGGTAGTCTATAAAAGTTAAGTACAACACAGGGCGGAGGTGTACTGCCATTGTTTCACAATGCAAACCACTCCAGCAATCGCATTTTGTTTAAATAGCTTCATTTACTCCATTAACACATAAAAATTGCTGTACAACAATCAATCGTAGCATACAAATTTCCAAACCCAGCTTAAAAAAAAAAAAATTTCCCACTTCTTCCACCAATTCTGTTCACATTCTCATTGGGAGTAAAAGGCAAATCCTCGAAAACCCAACACCTAAAATGATACAAGTTCCACTGGTTCTTCTGTCTCCACACTATCTTCCTGTTGCTGTGGACTTGTGTCAGCAGTTTCTGTATCCTCGTGATCACCTAAAAAAAAGCAAACAAAACAAGACAAAACATTTTTGTATTGGCAAACAATTTGCAAACTGTCAAACTGCCATGATGTGGACGTACTCGAGGGAATTCGATGTATCTGGACAAGCGTTGTCTGGCGCCCGTTGGTTAACGGCGGCAGCTGGGGAACAGCATCTTGAAAGATCTGCTCATCGTCCGAGTCCACCAGATTTATCACGTCTCCCCGTTCTCCCGGTTGTCTAGAGAGCAGAAGTATGACATCAGAGTGCAGTGGCAGATCAGGAACCAGACTATATCATAATGAACCGAGGATCTTTACACGACTGCAGTGTGAAATCTTCATTGGTCAGTGCAATCTCATATATTGTATACACTACTCACAAAAAGTTAGGGATATTTGGCTTTCGGGTGAAATTTATGGAAAATGTAAAAAGTTCACACTA
>JAUMHL010000030.1:21519544-21543643 GCA_032362345.1 Sandelia bainsii
GAGCAGAGTGGATGACAGCAGATGCTGCATCAGACACAGACCGGTTCTTCCTGTATGCATACTGTTGTGGATCCACGGTGATGTCCACAGAGTCCCTGATGTGGGCCAGGACCCCCCGTTCCAGGCACTTCATGATAACTGGGGTGAGAGCCACCGGTCGATAGTCGCTTGACAACCTGGTCTGTGGTGGTGCTGGGTAGGTGCAAAACTTCCAAGTACCGCGAGTAGCAGTCTGATATCATGATGTAGTGCTTCCCTTTATACTCACAGATGTCTGTGGCTATTCGTTGCCATGGTCGCTCTAGAAGAGGTGTTGGCTGAAGTGGCTCCTTACGCTGTGTGTTTTCCTGACAGAATATGCATGTTTCCACCATGTTTTTGATGTCAGTGGAAATCCTTGGCCACCATACAGCTTCCTCTCTCTGAGGCCAACCATTTCTAATGCACTTCCACACACTCCTGAGCTGTCCATCTCTCTGTCTAGCAGCCCTTATAATGTCCAGCTTATGTTGTGATACTGGCCAGCTATGAGTGACAGCATTTACATAGCAAGCAACATCAGTTTCTGTTGTGTTGTCACTGCCTGTCAGCGGGCTGCGTGAAAGTGTGTCTGCAATGACCAGTGTTTTTTTCTGGTGCATACTCGGCTTTGCCATTGAACCGCATCAGCCGCATTAGAAGTCTTTGGCACCTCACTGTTACAGTGTCCAAGTCCTTGTTGTTAATCAGTGGTACCAGAGGTTTATGGTCAGTTATAAGTCGGAATCTGTCCATACCTATCAAGTACTTCTGGAACCGTTCACATGCCCATACAGCTGCTTGCATCTGCTGAAACCGCCGTCTGCCTCTGAGGGTCATAGTGTGCCAGAACAGGTGAGGTTATGAGGGCTTCTTTAAGTTGCTGGAAAGGTGGTGTCTCCCTTTAGGAGATGATACAATGGGCCTGCTTTTGTTGATAAGTCTCGTATATATTTACTCATGTAATTAATCATGCGTAGTGCTCGCTTTAACTCGTGGACATTTGTGGGCTCCTGTAGCTCGCTAATAGCGTTTACTTTTCTAGGATCGGCCCTGACTCCATTAAAATGTGTCCGAGAAAACACAACTCTGGCTGTCTGAACACGCACTTTTCCTTGTTGAGTTTGAGACCTGCCTTGTCCATTCTCTCCAGTGTGTTTTGCAGGTGTGCATCATGGGTAGCCATGTCCTTCCCATGCACAATGACATCATCCCTGTATACGGCTACTCTATCCAGTCCGTCCAACAGTTAATTCATTTTATGCTGAAATATCTCTGGAGCAATATTTATCCCAGCTGTCTTCATGTAGTGGAATCTGCCAAAATGCTCCTCCATGCGCTGCAATTCTGCTTTCACTTTAGGAAGGAGTGGCAGTGGGACCCTTCTGGCATTGTGAACTGCATATGGTACAGCCCCCTCCTGCAAGTGGATCTTTATTGGTTCTGTCTTAAGTGTCCCCTGCTGTCTGCTGGCTGCACTTATGTGCTCTACTCTCCTTACAAGCCCCATCTCTACTGCTGTCTCTCTCTCTAACAGGTTACTAACTGTAGACCCTCTGGCTACATAGACAGTAAAGATGTACTTTTTCTGCTTGTGTAAAGTACTCACTGTAAACTGTCCCATAATGTTTAGAAACCCTCCTGGACTGTCTAGGGGGTTACTAGTCTTGGCTAGCTTTCTTTTTGGCTTTAGAGCCCTAAATGTGATGATGCTGGGCATTTGGTTGAGTCTCTGTGCTTCTTTCCCACATCTGCGACACCTGTAGTCCCGCGAGTGGTCTTGATCCTGTCTGTTACTATTCTCCTTAACCGGCCATCTCCCACCTCGTTTCCATGGTCGCCGGTGTGTCACCTCGTGCACGTCATGTCATATATTCTACAAGTCAACACAACTCACTTGTGCTTGAACGTCGGGTTTATTAACTTCGTTTTTTTGCTTGACATAAGTTACAGCAGCACAACACATTCTCAGTTTTACCTGGCTGTTCTTGATCCCTGATTGGTTATAATGAATGTCAATCAACTTGTTGTCCAATACCTTGACATGTAAATAATGGGAAATAAAGTATTTTAAGCTGGCTTGAGAGGCAGTTTGTGTCTTGATTGGTTGTCTAGCTGTCATTCCTATTTGCCTAGTTTCACTTGCAGTAGTAAATGAATTTAAATCATCGGTCTGCAAAACATGATTCTATTGGATTTGATTCAAACAGCTATCTGATGAGGTTTACTTAAAGTAGATAAAATAAGTTAATAAAAGTAAATAAAATAAACTGATGTTTTATGTGTACATAACATAATAATATTATACTGTGTGTTCTGATTTAAGATGCTGTTATTGTTATAAGAATTTTATAAACCAGTAATTCTTATTAAAATACACATATACATCTATAACGTGTGTTGTGAATTATCAAGTCAAATGCAGAGCATATACAATTCTAATTCATGCTAACATTATAATATATTACATATTACCATGTGATGTAAATAAACAACTGCAGTAAATGAATAGTGCAGTATTTGCAGTGTTATAGTTTGTGGGACAATTGGTTGTTTAAATGCAATTCAGATGTATGACAGACTGCCTCAGACATGCAGATTGATTCAATTTTCCTTTCACATGAACATTCATTTAATTAGGCTTCACTCTCCCAGTAACAGTCTTTCTAATAAATTCTTAAATCATCATTAACTGACATATTAACATAAAGGAAATCAATACAATCATATTTTGTGTTTTATAAGTTTCTGACATGCAACGTGAACCACTGCACTAAATTAGATAATAGATACCATTATACAGAACTACTCCCCCAATAGAATAAATGTATGAAGTCAGTGAAACAATTCTCATTGTCAGAGCCTGTTAACTAAAAATGGGATGTCTGGAAAAAGAAAGTGTGTTAATGGAGCATGGGAGCTGGAGGAGGGCTCAGTTCAGGACGGGTGATCTGGTTGACAGACATTTTAACAAACCGCAGTCCATGGGGCGATGAGGCGACGCCGCCCTCTACCGGTCACATGCAGCCAGTGCTGAATGTGACGTTCACGGACGAGTCAGGATATTGTCACATAGTCTACTAAACATAAAGGACATTAGTAAGTAAACGCACCTTTCTTTTGACTTGGAGTTATGATTAAGAAGGAAGGTCAGCTTACGTCACTGTTAATATATCACTCTTAAGAGCAGAACGGGCAATAAACTTGGTGAATATCTACAAATATGAATAGCTACTGGGAATTGTAACAGTTGTAAGGTGTAATTAATTCATTTGCAAATTTGCAAAACATCCATTGTGGTCAGTTTACGGCTGATTTCATATTGGCGAAAAAAAAGAAGATATTTTTGGTTTTGAATTCAGACTGTTCAGGCTCTCGGCCAAACGCTCCTCCTCACCGTGTTTATGTTCTCACGGTACGTGAACGCAGCACATTTGGCAGGTTCTGTTAGCGGAGCGATAACGTTGCACTTTGCAAACACACTGCAAGTAGAAATGTCTATAGATTTGAGCCAGTGGACCGGGTCCCTCGCCCTCCAGGAGGTCGAGGAGAAGCCTGCACATTCTCTGACCATTAAATATGGCTCTGTGGAAATCGACGAACTCGGCAAAGTCCTCACGCCAACGCAGGTTAGTGCGCCAACAAACGCTGGCTAGCAAAGCTAACGAGCCAGCTAGCTAACTTAGTGAGAGTTAGCTTAAAGGATGCATTACGAGCAGCATGCGAACACGAATTAATTTCAGTAAAGACTAAAAATATATGTGCTTTTTGACAGATGATTTGAAATCAACGTGCTGGTAAATGTTTGCCTACAGTGAAGCAGGTTACATAATGCGTGCAGCATGTCTGCAGATGCAAGAGATGGCGAACAGCGCCCTCAGGTGGGCGAATGGAGGCAAAACTAGGGCAATTAGACACAATCTTTTTTACTTTTATTGTCCTTCAGGTGCAGAATCGACCCACCTGCATCGAGTGGGAAGGATGTGATGCCGGTAAACTGTACACTCTGGTCCTGACAGACCCGGACGCTCCCAGCAGGAAAGACCCCAAATTCAGGTGAGGAGAGCAGGACCTGTTTAAAAAGTTAAACTCACTAAGCAAAAGCTGGTCGTAGCATTTCAGTGTAAACATGCATTATAACCTTGCTGGCACTGTTTGCAGTTTGCTGGTTTCCTTCATAAATGTGTCATGAAATGTGATCTGATCGCCAATATCAACAAACACAATAAAGACATGAAAGGTCATGTCTGTTTGTGTTTAATCAGCTTGCAAATATTGTGTCATATCAGATCACATTTCATGACAGATTTATCCAGAAAACCAGGAAATTGCAAACAGAGCCGCTGCTTGTTCTTTTGACTGTATGTGAAATTGATATGCAAGTCATGGTTGGCAGTTGAAGGGCAGTGCCGCCTCTATTCTGCTGGAGAAATGTCACAGCATTAAATCTGCACCGAAAGCTGAAAATGAAGAGTTAGTTTAAATCTAAAGATTTGCTGGTTAAAGCTTTTCACATGTGATAATTTGGTGGTCACAGGAACTCTGGTTTAGTCTGGATTCACCTGTCAAGTTGGCCAAGATCAAACTTGAGTTGTGAGCTCCTGTTGACCCCCAAATCCCACTGACCTGTTGTGCATTGTGTATGTACAGTACAGTGCTGCTTTCAAGCACGGAGTACATTACACACAGTGATTGTTCTATTAAGTCTGATTTTAAATTGAACATTGACCCAGAAAGCCTTCTTCCAAGTGTTCCTCATGTTATTAGTTTATTGAAGCACATAATGTCAATGCATCAAAACTGTGCGTAAAGGCAGAGAAAGACTATTTTGTTCTCTTATTAAAATTAAGTTAAGCAAGTGACTTTACGGTTTGTTTTTTTTCTTTTGCTAAAGGGAGTGGCACCACTTTCTGGTGGTCAACATGAAAGGGAATGACGTGTCCTCTGGCTGTGTCTTGTCAGACTACGTGGGCTCTGGTCCTCCCAAGGGTACAGGTAAGAGAATGAAAAAGACCAGAGATGTTGTTTGTTTTTTTTCCTTTCAGTTCGACCAGTTAAACATGGTGTTATATTTTAAAATGAAGTCTCACAGAATGTGTCAAAATGAAATCTGAATTTGTGTCAAGACGCTCACATTTTTCAGGGTGTTTTAAACAGGATTTGTTTAGAGTTTGGTAAGTCTGCAGCCTTTGTTACAGTTAATGTTAAAGAGCATCTCTAACATGGCCTCAATCATTTTATGCTCTCAAGCAGTTGCTTTCCTGTAATGCAGCATCTGAAATCCCGTGTCTCTTGTCTCCCTCAGGCCTCCACAGGTATGTGTGGCTGGTATACGAGCAGCCGGGCAGCCTATCTTGCTCTGAGCCCATTCTCACCAATTGCTCCGGAGACAGACGCGGCAAGTTTAAGATTCAGAGCTTCAGGCAGAAATACAGCCTGGACGCCCCGGTGGCAGGAACCTGTTACCAGGCTGAGTGGGACAACTACGTCCCCAAACTGTACGAGCAGCTGTCTGGAAAATAAAAAGACTCGACTCTAAATTATTATGTACTAGGAATTCCCACACAGCCTGCTGGTCTATGGGAAATTCCCATTCTTGCAACCCCAACAGTAAAAAGAGCATTTTTGTAAATGTACCATGAGTAATTTTTTCTTTTCATCAATGATCAATCATGATCAATGACAATAAAGCCGATTATCCTTATTATAGTACTGCAGTCATTTCCATGAACTTTACTCCGTTTTATGCAACATAACTTTTGCTCTTGCTGACAAAACTGTCCTGTTTGCCATCATCAGTTTTGTAAAACAGTCAGACTGAACTGACGTTTTGTTCTCAGTTTATTTTTTCTGTGTAGTACTAGTACAGCTAGTTAAAGTTAAATGAATAAAAAAAAGAGGACCCAAAAACCAGCCTATATTTTATAAATCCTAAAAGAGTTTTGTCATCAGGTAGAATCAGCAGCCGTAGTAAAACACTCAACCTCCAAACTGTTGTAATTTATGAACTACCTGCATTTTGCTGTCCAGCACTACAAATATGATATGAAATATTAATATCTGATATATATAATAACACGTCCTTAGTTTGTGTGATGAGCACTTTATTTACAAATATAATTAAAAGCTCTGACAGATTCATGCTTTCTTTTAACCTGGAAAAAAATTAAAGTGCATGCAACAATAAAGCATCATACTGGTCTGGTTCATAAGAAAATACACAGCTTGAAAGTTGTGTAAAGCAGAAAAAAAAAAAAATCAAATGAAAATCCCATTGACAGCTGAATGGACCTCAAATACTATCTGAGGAGGGGGAGGGAAAAAAAGCGCCTTTAAAAATTATTTTTTGATTTGACCGACAGTTAAAATACAATACGAAAATAAGTAAAAGCTCTCCATAAATCCATCTATACACAAAGTACAAGTCCCCCCCCACCCCCCCATGAAGCCCTTTGTGCTAGCTGGGAGTTCACGTGTCACATGTATTATTATTCACATTGGCTGCCAGTGCAGAGAAATCAGTACGATACACATCAAGTACCATGATTCACCCTCCCCTCAGTAATCAAATTTACTCAAATGAGTCACATTTATTACAAGTGTACCTGTATGTAAATCATAATACTTTTCTCCCAAGGTATCAAATCATTCAAATTTGCCATAAAAATGTCCAGGTGAATAAATACCAAAAAACAGTTGACAGAAGCAGTGCAGACCAATGGCTGCGGAAGGATCGGCTGTTTGATTTATCGCTTTGAGAGATTTTTTTTTTGCAGCACTTGAGACCAAAAAACTAACAGAAAAAAAATTAATGACCTCTAAAAATGCATGGTTGTTGATTTGCCCCCATTTTTCTCTCCCTCCTTCTCTTGTCTTCCACTTTTAGTTACACCAAAAGTGTCATCATTGCACAAGAAACAAGAAACACCATGACTATGTTATCATTATTCTTACAAAAACAAGACAACTACAGGAAGTTATCCAGCATTTTTTTTTTATCATCTTGTGACACCAAGAGAGGCAAGGAGGGGGAGGAAGTTCAGGTGGGTTTGGGGGCACTCAGAACTGTCATCGACTCTGTCTGATCGGCCCAGAAATCGCACTGGAGCTCATTCTGGAGCCGTTTGTTTTATGCGTTTTTGTGTTTGAGTGAGGGTGTCAGCAGCAGTGAACACCTGCACTGTCAAGGTCAGGTAAAAGGAGAGGAGGAGTGTGTTCTGAGGCAGTCAGACGCCTGGGGACTACGAGAGACGGCGGCAGCAACCCCTCATCTGTAGTCGTCCTTAGGAAAGTCCAGGGTGCCCAGGGTTCCCAAGTTGCCAAAGCCCAGCCGCAGGCTCTCCATGTCGAAGCTGTCGATCTCCCGCTCCTGGCGCTCCAGCAGGTGTTTGATCCGGTCGGTTCGCTCCTTCTGAAGGGAAACCAGCTCCTCTTCAATCTGCAGGAAACAGGGGAACAACAGACATCCAGGGTTGACATACTGGAGTAAACTTTTCAGATTGTTTAAATACCTCATTTTTTAACAGTTTTAAGTTTAACAGTAGTTTAGTTGTCCTGACCATAACTTGGTAGTTTTTAAGTTTATTTTATACATTTTTGTTTTTACAGGTATTTTTATGCACCATGAGAGCTATTTTGTTCTCAGATAAAAAGAGACACAGCTTTGGACCATCCGATGTGCACAGTTCATCCTCTTTTTGCACTGCACTTTAATTTGGCGCGTTTGAAGCCTTTCCTCAAATGTTAATGCAAGAAGAAAAAAGTCAGAACAAAGTAACAGTACACTCAAATTTGAAGACAACCTCATTTGTAATGTGCTGCAGGGCATTTATTGTATTATTCAGAGAGGCGTTTCTAGAATTTAGCGTAGACACATTGATATAAATGGAATGGACACAGTAATAGAAACACCTGTCAGTATAATGCAATACAGTTCAGCAGCACCACAATCTGACTTTAACATTATTGTTGTCATGTAGGATATAATCCAAGACTTTTGTAACATACTGTTTTAGCTTAGTGTAACCTAATAAACAGCTGACTGGAGAACAGGGGAGTTAAAGTCCTACAAAGTCCTGAAAGAGACCTCTAACTGATCAAAATGAGTAAAATAAGTAGCTATGTAACATGGGTTTGTAGGATCTTTAAAATCAAACTTTAATAACCAGTTTGGGATCTGACAGACTTTTTTAGGTCTGATGTGAAATTTATATTGTTGGACAAAAATAAGAAAAAAAAACTCTTAAAGTACAAACTGCAGCCTCGACATGTGTGATACAGTTGAACAAACACCTCACTGACTCAGTTGAACAAACACCTCACTGACTCAGTTGAACAAACACCTCACTGACTCAGTCACACTGTAGCCTTCACTAATGTTGTATTTCTGTTTGTTTTTATTATACTGCAGAGCTGTTCATCTTGTTTTATTCACTCTGTGCAGCCGTATCATAATCATCAAAATGTAGCACATTATAATGTAGCTGAATGTAGACTTTGATGTGCATTGTTTTATACTGTGATGGTTTAAGTGTGTTACGTTGTATTAATCAGGTTTGGTTGTGGGAGGATTTGTATCTGCTGGATTTTTTTTAGCCCAACACCCACATCAACTCAGCGCACACATCCACAGGTGCAGACAAAGCACTGCATGGCGCAGTACGGCAATCTGGCCAACTACTGAGCATGCACAGAAAACTCCAGACTCTGACCATGAACCGAACCAGAGGACAATAGTGCTTCTAAAACCATGACATCATCCCGGACCCAGACTGCAAATACGGATGCAGCCAGTAGATGGCAGCAGACCACCAGGACCCGCACAGACTACGCTGGACCCAGCAGAACTGGATCAGGGCGGCATTTCAAATATCTCTTCCTTTGTTGTCGGAGTGCTGTCTACTAGACTGTAGCGGTGACGTCAGGTCACTTTGGACGGAGGCGAACTTAGTCGTTCTAATCTCATCACATGTCATTGATATCATTAAAGATGTGTTTCTATCAGGATTGTCTTGCAACCAAATTAGGGAATACAGATTGATAAAACTGTCTAAGATTCATGTACAAAATATTTTTAATTATAAGAAATTATGAAAGATAGTTGTCTACGACAACAACTGTATTCTCATTAATATTACTGTACCTTCATAATAAATTATTACAAAAACAAACATCTAAAATGTAGATTAGACACAACTATTAGAACGTATTACGTGTCATAAATACGTGTTGACAAAAATTCGTAATATAGAACAATACCTATCTAGAAATTCAGGAGTGTGTAGGAGAGAAATGGTTGTCTTATCCCTGCAGGAAGGCATGCCACTGTTACCACCACCTGTGGTGAGGGAAATCTGTGTGTGTGTGTCTATGTGAGCTCATGAACGTCTGTCTCGGTTGCCTTTCATGCCCGGACTGCCTTCTGAAGTGGATGCAAATATATGTCAGGACCTGTTTGCTTAAGCGTCGAGGGGTGCAGGAAAAGTCAGAGAGGGACTGTTTGTATTTTAATATCTTACCACCTGCTTGTGTTTCTCTAAAGATTTGCATGTTTCAGGTCTTTAAAATGTTTCTTTACTTTATGTATATGATGTACTGTAGAGTTCTACTGGAGCAAGATGTTGGAGGAAAGAACACAAAGATAAATCTAAACTGTAAATAATTTAAAATCACTTGATTTTGAAGGAGGGGACAAAACTTTTTGATGCTTTGTCTTTTGTGTAATCATGTTTCACTAAGTATGTCCTACAGAGCAGTAAAAAAACAACAACTTCCAACTGTATAGGTCCTTGAAAATGGTAAAAGTATTTCCTTAACTACACCTTTTGTTCTAGGTGAGCCCGACGCAGCGACACCTTCTGCTCCAGCTTCTGCTGCTCGCGCTCGTGCTGCGCCTCGGTCTGCATCTTGATCTTGCTCTGGTAGGCATTGAGCAGCTCCATCTCCTGCTGCAGCTGCTGCCTCAGGGCCTGGCACTCGGCTTCCTGGGCCTCGTCCAGACGCAGCTGACACAGCCGACCATGGATCGCAACAGGGGAGAGGGAGGTACAAAGAGACAGATCAAGAGGGGAGGAGAGGCCGGGGTGCGGGTGCGGGTACATGGATATGTCACACAGAAGGAGAGAAAGAGGGAGTAGAGACAGAAAAGACAGAAAGGAAATTAAGCCGCGATGAACGGATAGAAGAAAATGGAAGTGCAACAGGGAGAGAGGACATGAAAAGACAGTGGAAAGGGAGGGGAGGAAGAACAATTACAGATTTGATAAAGACATTGTGGGTGAGGTAGAAAGGGCAAAGAGGAAAACAAAGATGTAAGACCAAAACAAGACAGGAGATGACGATAAATGGGGAAAAAGTAAAATTATAAGCAACAGGTGCAGAAAGGCCTCAATAAGAGGTCCTGCATGAACAAGAATAAAGAAACTATTGTCCAGAAAAAAAAATTACGTTAACATTTCTCCACTCACCGCTTGCGAGGCCATCATCTCATTGATGCTTTGCTCATATTGCTCAGCTAAGATGGCCAGCTTGCGTGTCTGCTCATCCTTCAGGGCCTTGAGCACTGTCTTGTGCTCGGCCTTAGGCGTAACTTCCATCTGGTGGTGGCGCAGGGCCTTGTACTGCTTTGTCTGCACCTTACATGTATCCTGGAACTGCTTCTTGATCTGTAGCTCCAAGGCCTGGTGGAGGGGATGGAGACAGACAGAAAAACTGTGAGGATGTAGACAGTTCAAGTGAAATAATATAGGTATATATATATATATATATATAAAAGTTTGAAAGTCTATTGTTCAAAGTTTTGTCTTAAGTTTTTAAGAACTCTATTGCTAAAAGCTAAAGATTGAACACAGCCAATAGCTAAAAAAACCTAAAAATCCCAGTTCTGGTCTTTATTATTGGATCATTCAGACTTTCAGTGACATTCAGAGATGACATATTTTGTATGTTATTTCAGCGTTCTTTCCAAATTAATGTTACATCCACATTGCATCACAGTTTTATCAAAAACTACCCAAAACACAAAAGATGTTGCTCATGGCTTGCACCATCCTCGAGGTGGATCCAAATGTCTTTTCAAAGACACAAAGAAATTTTAAAAAATGAATCCAGAAACGAAAGCTTTAAAATAGGTATGTTTTGTTACCTGGTGAAACACCTATATCCTTATGATGAGAACCACCACGTCTATAAATCCATAGGTCGAAAAACTTTACTGTCTCTGTGTCTACTCACTTTAAGATTTTTGGGCTGCTGCCGAAGCTCCAGCACATGCTTGCGGTGGAGTTCACGCTCACGTCGGTTGTTGTACTCGATCTGGTTCTCCAGCTCTGTCTGGTGCTGGAGGCGGATCAGGTCCATCCGCAGCTTTTGCAGGGTCTTCAGCTGCCGCTGCTCCAGTTCCTGCGTGGTCTCGTCGTGGCGGATCAGCATGGCGTGCTCCATCTCCTTCTGGGTCTTCTTCTTGTTCAGCTCCTAGGAAAACCGGGATGAAAAGGAAGGGTGAGGATACATGGATGACTCCCAGTAAATGGGGCCAATTAATGTTGTTCAGCTCGTTTTCAATTTGGCTTCCACATTTATACTTGTAGAAATCCATTTCCCTCTTTGTTTTTTTCAGGCTTAGAACATTAGCTGCCATTATCAGCAGTTAAATCATCACAAAATTTCACACACTAAATCACTTTGTATATTAATCAAAACAGTGACTCTCATCTAAAAGATGACTCAGTTTTGTTTATGTTCTCACAGAATAAGATTTCCCTGGAAATTTACACAGCAGCTTTTCAGATTATAACATTGTTGCCTTGCTTTACTCTGTAATAATCTTCTTATAGTTAATACCAAACACCTCACAGATCTAAAGAACAATGAGTGTAATTATTAAGGAGAAACTGCTGTTCGCTGAGAAAAATATTTTGGTCTTATAACCATGTTGGTCCTGTTCACACCACTGTCACAAACAATAACAACATTTACTTCAATTTTAATTCTTGAACTGGACATAGCTGATTTTGTGTTTTTGCAAGTATTTAACTGCATTATGATTGTAGGGATATACGTCCTCCGCACCTCTCTGATCTGTTCTTGCTCTACGTCGTGCCTCTTAATCATGACTTTGCGCTTGAAGGCACGACAGTTCCTGTCATAGAAAATCCTCTGCTGGGCCAGGAGTTGGGCCTCCTCCTCAGCCTGGGTATGCTGCATGTTCTCCTTGTGCTTGGATAGACGCTCCTGCTTCTCCTTTTTGGGTGTGCTGTGGTCCTCGTTCATCTCCTGAGAAGAGGTGAAAGTTCAAAGCAGAGGAATTGAGAACAGATTGTTATGGTAAGAACAGGATAGTCAGCAATCAATTATCGCTCAATCGCTTAAACCTACCAGCTGTGACAGGTTGATTATTGACATTTGTACTAGTTTATCAGTTATTATAGTTTAATTTTTCCATGTGAATATCAATGTAGTTTTAGTCTAAACTAATGGACATGTTAAATGTCAATTTAGTATAAACAAGCAGATTCCTAAACTGCAAGGTTTTAAATATAGAAGGGAAATCTACCCTACAAGACCACCTTATCAAGGTTTTTTTTGTCCGAGCATACAGCAAATTGCAGTTGACCTTTCAAAGGGACTGAAAAAAGCTGAAAAAAAGATAACTTCAGCCAAATCTATCCCTCCTCAGTATGAGTTCTCTTTCTCTTTCATGGGTTTTAAGGTAATCTACAATTTGCGCTAATGCACTTAACACATGAGCCTGATCCCCGCTCCCTGTGGTGTCTAATTCCGCTACAGCCCTCAGTTGGTGGGAAATATCTCTCCCTGCCAGCGATGCTTTCTTTTAACTGTGCTGACCTAATTTTGGTCACTTATCTTGTAACTGAAAACACAGTGTATCACACTTGCAGCCCACAGGAGTAATGTCTGGACTCAGTTTCAAGGTTGTGGAGGCACATACATGCTACACTCTGCATACGGCTTTGTGTGTATGTACATGTGTAGGTACATAGTGAGTAGGCTGAGTGACTGAACACAGCTTGCAAAACACTACTTCGGAGGTACTGAATGTACATGCTTATGTGAGGGAGGTCTGAATCAACAGTAAGCGGGGTGCAGGACCATGTGTCTCACACAGAAGAGTTGTACAAAGGAGCTCTTCTAAGGAGTAAAAATGAATCCAACAAATGCAGCACACCTCCTTAATCTTCTCCTTGCAGAGTTTGTACTGCTTCTTTTGATTATCCAGAAAAGTGGTCAGCTCCTTCTTTTGCTGGGCCACAATCTGCTGCTGGAATTTTTTCTCATCCACCAACGCTGTCTTCATCTAAGGAAACACATCAAAACAGCAGATAAAGATGGGTGGGGTTCTTTGCAAGGATGATTTAGCTGAATGCAGGCTACATTACAGTCATATATTACTGTAACTTGTACTAGCTAAAAGCCAGTGTTTACAGAGATAACCAGAGTTACCTTTCAGTCAAGCAAAACTACCTAATTCTACAGTCCTAGTGTCATCAATTAGGAGGAATTGCAGTTTTATATCACTTCTAAACTATATTTTGGTTTTGGAAGGTAGGTTGGACAAAACAAGCTAGCTGAAGATGTTAACTTTGCCTGACATAAATCCTAACAGACAGTTTTCACAGTTTTTAACATTTTATGGACAAAAAAATTATTAAAGAAAATAATGCCAGGAATAATCTGTAATAAGAATAATTATATAACCCTAAAGAACATACTTGTCCTGTTCAATGACAATATGAATAGTTAAAGGTTTTGGGATCTAGTCTGATTGTTTGGTTGAGCTTGTGTCAATTTATAGACATTTAATTAAAAGTGAAATCAATCTGTAATGGTCATGTGAAAACAGATCCCTATAAAGTAATCAAAATGAATTAGACAGCTATTAGATAAGGTAAAAGACAAAATAATTAGTTAAATTAGTATACAATATTATACAGTGCCTGCGTAATATTTACATCCACTGTAGTAATCTGTTGGTTTAGCTGAGGAACATGTCACTTACTTGTTACGTGTGTTTATATTGCTGTTTAGGGGTGCATGCTGGTCTATATGAACAGATATGCATCTAACCAGCTGGTTTCGTATGCTACTTGTTAATCACAGAAATCTGCAACTTGTTATTCAAAGAACGACATTCTGTGACCTACTTTTGCACTTGTGCTTCATTGTGTGTAGCATTGGATGGCAGCAGTGTGTAACATCAGGCTGGAGCTTCCTTATTCAAACAGCATTTGAACCCATTTTGTAACAGAATATAACAAAAAATCCTTAAACTATAGAATCATAATAACTTCAACATCATGTTCTCCCTTTTCTATAGCAAACCTTAAACCCAAGCCAACAGGCATTGCATGTGGAGATCACAGTGATGATCTGTGAAACAACTTAAGGGTTATGTTCTATACCTCCCACCTCTTGTCAAAATCCCACCTCTTTCTCAGTTTGCACGGCGTGGCGTTTTGCCAGCTTTTCCAGCTCGATGTAGGCATTATTGGCCTGTGTCTCGACCTCCTTCTGCAGTTTGAGCCGGTGCTCGTCCATCTCAGCCTTCAGCTTGTTCTCCAGGGCGATCAGCTGCTTCTGGTGCTGCCGCCGCATGCGCTTGTAGCCCGACATCTGCTCCCGTAGCTCGCTTTCCTGCTCATGCTCATGGATCTGCTTGGTCACCTGTAGAGAAAGTTTGCAGATATGTGAGAGCTGCACTATCAGATTTTGCTTAATCAGACCAAATCCTTTTTTCACTTGTTAGTTTTACAGAGGCTAGAAAGAAGTTTAAATCACTCTTGAGACCTTAAAAAATGATTACTGATAAATGTCTTTAGTTGAAGTTACCATTAGAGCTAAACAAAAGCTCTTTGATCTGACCATCAAACACACACAGTGACTGCACAGATGTCTGAGATCTGAAATTTATTTAAGCCAGATACGGGAAGAAAAATGACAAAAACAACATTCAACTGCTCCATAATTCTATTTTAATAATTCTATTTAATCTAAGACGAGAAGGAGGACATGTTTTAACCTAATTTTTACCACTTTTTTAGCAAAATCTACAGCTGACACCAACCTGAGGACAGAAAGGGTTCTCCAAATCTAGGTAGTACTCGCTCCGCATCTTTTCATAACTTCCACCTGAACTCCTCAGGCCAAACATGATGGCGACTTTAGCCAAACGCACCAGCATCCAGGAACCTTGTGCAGCATCCTATGCCTGACAGAACCCTGTCTGAGCTTTGATGCCACCCTGAAAGCACCCCCGCCCTCCCACTAATCGACGAAAACCCCCTCCCTCTCCTTGGTTCGCGCCCTGGGCACGCAACGACCGAAGCAGGCGTGTGAACTGTGAATAAGGCAGGCTGACTCCACGGGCCAACAAGAGCACAGAGCTGCTCTTTAGTTGGGCTAACGCTAAGCGGCGGACAGCAGGTGGGTCACATGAATAACTCATTGAGAAAGAGTGAGAGAAGTTGGAGTGGGGGGGTTAGAGAGGAGCAGGCAGAAAGATGAGGGGAGGGGGGTGATTGCAAAGGAGAAACAGCAGATGGAGAGTGACTGGAAGAGAGTTATGAGGGAAAAATTGAAATAATGACAATTAAGAGCATATATGGGAAAGGGGGGGTCAGTGTGGAAATAGGCTAAGTGGAGGTTGAACCCCACCACCACCACAACCTCCCTTAAACTGTGCAGAATCAATACCCCTACTGTAATTGCAGCTCCTAATCCTAGTCACTTGCTTTGCAGCCACCTTGCATGTTGCCACAAAGGACCAAGTCACGTCATGTGATGGCCTCTTTCACACAGGGCTCAGGGACTGGAAAGAAGATCATATTCAGGGAAAGGAGGGGGTCATGCAGGCTAAAGTTCCAGTGAGATCAGTGGGAATTTAGCAGCTGCACTCAGCTGTTTTGGCTATTTTGCAGTTCAAGGTGGTTTAGCTTAAAGAAATGCAATATACTGAAATATATGATTTGATCAATTAATGAAAAACTTTTTGATGTACAAACAAATAGTATTAGTCCATAGACATATGGACAGTTTGAGCTCAGTGTGTTCACCAGGTGTATAGTGTCACTGACCCCACTAACCCCTGCTCTACTCCTGAATACCCAATCAGGGCAAATAGATTTTTAAAAAATCATTATCTCACTCATGAGTCTAATAAGAAATTTAAAAAGCCAAGGAAAAGATATAAAGATATTTGCCCTCCTGTCTGGCAACACCCTAAAGGATTTTGAGAAATTTAATATAAAAAATATTTGAGTAAAAAGCCTTTAGCAGAGGAAGTCAAGGTTGCTTTCTCCACATAATTTAGTGTTGCAAAGGAGGTATTCAATTTGATGAAAATGAAACATTTTCTGCAGAACATTACTTTTTTGCCAGGAATGAAATGTAAGAGTCATTTAAAATAATACAATGGCAGAAGTGAGCAGCTGTTTTTTTTAATACAGACATTTTCTATTTTATTGGAGAACATTAGAAGAGTATTATTTCTTCCAAAAGACTTACAGCAGTTCAATGTTCGTCCATATTACATTAAAAAAGTACATTTCAAGGCCACACGGACTCTGTCAGGTACAAAATAGAAGAAGTTAACATGTCTGTACTTTGAATGTTGCTCCAAATATATAGTGACATATGGTGAAGTCGTCTCGCTAAAGAGGGAAAGTAAAATACCTCTACAGACCCCTCATTTACTGTCCTGCTTTCCTGCAGACACAGAAATGTGGGGGCCTCTGTATTCTTGTTCTGTTTGGGCCTCAAAAGGGATGCAAATGTGAAAGTGCATCTGGTTTAACCACAAAATCTGATATTTAATATTGACTTGTTTCACAAGTCTTCATTATTTTCTACTATGTAGCAAACAAGCAGACACCAATAAAGCTGTAACTGTAATCAAAAAGGACTGACTGATGGGAAAGATGCATGTTTTCATGTGTCTTAATTAAACTTAAGTTGTTAAGTTGTTGTAGATGTCCTGATAAGTTTACTGGCTCTCAGGTTACAACCAAGACCTGAAGACAAGTCAAGCAGTTGATGATGTGAACTATTTTACAACGGTGTTGTCTCTCTCGCTGCCGTTTTCATCTGACCTATAGTAACCTCTGTCTTCTCTCTTACTTGCTACTCGTTTCCCTCCCTCCTCATGCCTTTCCTTACATCTCTCTCAATATTTTTTCATCCTGTTCTCCTTTCCTCATTTTCTTGAGCTCTACATAATATGTTCTCCTCTTCAGTTTTTCTTTCTTCTCCTTTTTTCCCCACCTCTACGCTTCATGTCACCTCTGATTGACAGAGCCCATCGCCCTCTTTTTGCCACTCTCCCTACTTGTCCTTCTTTGTCGGTCTAGATTTCAATTTGCACTGCTCTTTTGTCTCACCTCTGTTTTATCTGCCCTTCTCTCTACTTGTCCTTCTTATCGTCCTGATATCCATCTGAGTTCTCCACCACATCTTTACCATCTTTTATTCTTCTTTTGTTTCACACTCACTCCCACAAACAACATGATCTCATCTCTCATTTGGAAATATGAGCACATTTTTTAACAAAAATGTATCACTCTAGAATTTGCATACATATGTCTTTGAGGGTGTAACTTACTGGCAGTGTATTTTTAATCTACAGTGTAAATCCATTCCTGTTAATGTTCTCGTTTTCTGTTCTCCATCACCCCTCATCATCTAGACCCCCTGTTCTTCCCCCTCCCTTTGTCTACCTGCCGATTTCAGTCCCAGCGTCTCGAGGCCAATCTGAGGACGTCTGCGCTTGGCAGAAAAAGATGATGTCATCTCTTTTAGTGCCGGCGGGCAGAACCAGCGTTATCACAAAACAGAGATACTGTGGTTTACACGATGCTGCACGAAGCCTCAGTTACACAGAGCTGCCGACACAGTGTGTGCCAGCTCAGCTGCTTACATCTGAGGTATTTTAGTTTGAATTTAATCCACACGAAACAAACAGGAAAGTATTAGTTAGAACTCTGACAACATCTTGATATTACTTTACTTACTTTAACGATTAATTACAATTTTTATTTTTATTGTCCTATAACCTCTTGTCTAACAACATGAGCAATCTCACCAGAACATTCTCTTTGTGTAAAGCATATAAGAGGTAGGTTCACTGTCACCTATGATCCGTCTGAACTATGAGTGACGCAGAGTAAACCTTTTGATAGGGAAGGAGTGCCTCTATGACTGGCCTCCAAACTCGAAGGCTTCAAGATAAGGCCAAGGGTTGTGAAGAGTTTTTTTTCTCATTCATTTTTTAAGTATGACTTCCAAATGACAGAATTATTATATAATGTCAAAATAATAACTTATGTGGTTATTTCTGACCTATTAAACTGTTAAATATGTCAAGCCGAAACAAACAACTTATTTTATAACCTAAACTAGTATAGAGGCTTCTGAATATAACGCTGATTTTCTCAATAAAACCGCCATGCTATCATTTTCTGAAAAGTGCAAAATGCAAGGTACATTGTCAGTAGACACATTAAGGTAAATTCTTTTTATTCATCGTCTCACTATGGAATTGGAAAGCTTCTGTTTTTTGTGGGACATACTTCATGCATATTTTTTTTCCCATCCACAAACTAACTTGTGTGCAATGCTACATGACAGCAAATCATGAGAGACTACGACTGTAAGATTAATGTTAAAAAATCCTCAGAACTGTGCGAATAGAGATGAACGATGATCAACAAAAAAAAAACCCCACACACACAGCCCTGGTCTATCTGTGGTTCACATTTTGGTCAAGGATAATATGAAGTCACATACGCATCTTCCTTGTTCATGTTCTCTGACGTCAGATTTAAGAGCAGACAGCACAAGGGACAATTAAAACCAGTGGGTCATGGATGGGTAAACACACACATATATGCTTACACACAACACCGCAACTACTACAACTACTAGAGCTGGTTTCTATGACAACAGACAAGGAGAGAGAGAAAGAAAGAGAGACATAGAAAGAAAGAGAGAGAAAAAATTCCACCCCCTTCAACTCAGACAGATCAGAGAATGATGTATTATCAATTACAGAGGAGAAAGAGAAATAAAGGAGGAGGGTGGGGAGCGGTAATGTGAAGCATAGTACAGGAGGAGAAAACAGAAGGAACAAGGTGAATCGGAGAATAGACAGCAGAGGAAGGACCCCGCGGCAGAGACAAGGCCAAAACTTGAGAGCATAGACAAAGAGCTAAAACAAGACTAAAGCATGGACCGATGGAAGAAAAATAATGCCTAAAAGTGAAATATCCCATAGATGGAGAAAGAGATTGAGTAAAGGAACAAAGTGGAAGGAAAATCTACAATTGCTTTTGTACTTCAACTCTTCAGCAAGGCAACATTCCATCCAACTCAAAAACTATGTCCAAGACTTCAGCAGAGAGAAAAGACACATGCCTCCTGTGTGTGTTTTTTGTAGGATACTGTGGTGACATTGCACTCTGAAAAGATTTGGCTTTTGTAAAAAGTCATTTTTCCATTTTTTGCCTTCAAAACAACACAATTTTCAAGTTGAATATTCCACAAATGTTAATCATCATCATAAAACTGAAAAAATATGTTTTAGTACTTCAAAAAGAAAATGAAGCAGGACAATGACCCTGTTAAACTTACCAATGAGGCTGACTTAATTGTGGCAAAGCGGCCTTGGTTCTTGTAGTTTTGGGCCTCGCTGCTTTTGTCAGAGGAAGCTGGCCTCAGTCCTGGTTGGTGGTCCCTATGAATCCCATCATCCCAGTTGTAATGATGGTCCTGTGAGATACACAAAAAGAAAAAAGAAAAATGAGAAAGACAGTCATTTAAAAAATTAGCTCTGTGCTTTTCAAATATTAGGCCAAAAAATTGGCGCCAAAGTAACAAGATGTAAAGATTAATATGTGAAAGCAGATTGTAACTCACTCACAAGTGTGGCGTTATTAAAACTCTTCGCCATTATTCAGAGACGTTTTAAATGGCAGAATTCCCTGTTGATTCCAGTAACACAACATTGTAATTTCAAAAGGAATCTTCAGCATTTTCTAAAACTGTGTCAACTCTAACTTTGCAAAACATGATGAAATGTCAACACTCATCCCACTTATAAAAAACTGAGCATTTTCAGGAGCCTGGGGACCCAAGAGTTGATTCGTGCGAGAAGGGAACTTCATCAGCGTCTAAAAACAATATGTGTCACTTTCATTTGTTCTCAGCTCAGCCCCTGAACTTGAAACAACACACTGGCTGCCTGTTCATAAAGTGACATCCTTATTCATGCACTGTCAAAATACAAAGAGCAGATGAAAAAAGAAAATGACAGAGTAGTGACAACCCTCTCTTCACTGATTTTGAAGTCATATGAGACGCTCAATGAGAATGTCAGGCATTGTGTTGACCTGTGGGTACTGAATGTGTGCGTGTGTAGAATGACAGAGATGTAAGAGGGGAGTGTGTGCTGCTTGTCGACATGTGTACACAGCCTTTGTTCTCAGAGTGTGAACGGTGTTGGTGATGAACTTAATGCGGTCTGCCAAACAGTGAAGACTGTGTCGATCGTTTCCATGGTTTCAAGGAGGGGGAGGGGATTACGCATACTCTTGAAAACAGTGATAGAAACCCAGAAGATGCTTGTGCAGAGCCATGTGTCTTCCATTTATGGCGTGCACAGTTATTTCCTCAAACAAGGAAGTGATGGTACTACTAACATGGGATTTTTTTATTTTGCTTGCTGTCTTTTTATCGACTAAATGAATACTAATACAAAATAAAACATTAATTACTGGGGAAGTAAAAACTTCATCTTGATTATAATTAGGACAATTTAATTTTAGTTTGTCTCTGTATCTCAAGCGCATCTAAACAGTGTGAATGAAAATCAACACAATTTCCTTATTAGACTTGTGATGGTCCAGATTTGGGATTTCAATTGGATACTTTTCTTTTTTGTTCACAGTAAAACATTAAACCTTAAGTATGGAAATTAGTTAAACTTAGTTTTAAAATTTTAAGCAAAAATCAGAAATTGTAATCTACCATTTAAGAAGGTATCAAAATCCTTTGCTGTTGCACTAAACTGTGGTTAGATGTTTACTTTATTTATTTTTTTATACACAAAGTGTTTAAAAAGTGATGTAGGCCTGAAAAGCTGCTGTCCACTGCTTTCTGACCTACAGTAATTGGCTCTGACAAGTGAACAATAACTTTTAAACAAAGACTATTCCAACTATTTTAATACCTGTGCATTCACAAGTGGCATTGTGTTGAGCACTGCAGGGGTTTGTGATGATTGTAATTGTTATGAAAGGACTGCTTGAACAAGACTGAAACCGGCTCTCAAGCATGATTTAAATACTCTATTTCACATGCAGTTTTGAACTAAAAGCATATTTAAAAGTTGTGACATTGTGATAATTTGTGAAAACTAGTAGTGTGTTCAGTGAGCAGGCTAGTAAACCTGCTTTTGGAATTCAACAACTCCACCTGCTTCACAACATGGTAGGTGGTGTTAATGAAGCAACACTCATCTCAGACAAAAGATCTTGGGAACTACTTAAAACTGCACACACTGCTTTTCAGTTTCCAGCTCAGATTTAGTATGGGGTGAGTAATAGGACTATAAACGCTCACCACCTCCCTCGCACCATCCGTGCTTCACAGCTGACCTTTACCTTTTTGGTGTGCGGAGAGGAGTCCAGGGTGCTGCTGTAGTCCTGGGGGTGCATCATGGTCATGTCGGAGCAGCTGTCATCCAGCACCTCTTGCATGCTGTTTACACTGCTGCTCTGGCTGCCTGTGCTGACAGAGGTGCTGGGGATAGAGTGGTTGCTGCCCAGGCTGTTCATCTTGCAGCTGGCTGCCTCACTGTCCTACATGTGAGAATACACACATTTTCATACACATATTCTCTACAAACAAACACTCAAGATCCATGCAATTGTGCGCAACTGAAAACATCCACTGATTCTTTCACCCCAGTTGACCCAAGCTCCTCAAAACAGTATTATTAAATACAACTTCCTCATAGTCATATTAAATTGACTAATAACCTCTATTTGTTCAGATGTCCATGTGTGTTTTGATCATTTATATGTCAGTGCTTATGCTAATTCACATTAGTCTGACTAAGAAGTCTTCAGATAAGAAGTCCACTTGAGTGTGGGAACATAATAGATAAAAGGAAATCAAACTGCACAGCTGTTAAATGCACCAGGCAGTTCAGTTAGGTCTGCTGCAAATGACTTCTAGATGAGGATGCTATAGTTTTTCCACATGCAGTGTCTCTGTAGGTTTTCTCAGTGAAGCCTTCAGTGGTGTCTTGTTGCAGTGAGGTCTGGTAGCTGCTCTGAATTGCGTCACATGGTGTAGGATGACGCTACCATGGCTGCTGCCAGTCCATGTCTGTTCATGCTGCCTCAGGCCAGGTCAATTAAGGGACATTCCATCTCACTGTCAAACTAGTGTGGCTGCAGGAGGAAGGCTCCTGTTTGTTGTGATGTTAAATTGCTGAACTTGTGTGACACCATTAATTGTAAATCAGTGGGGATTTTTATTTTGTTACCCTATTAAAGCAGAACTCATTTAAAAAAGCCATTTTGGACTATAACTGGTTCCTCCTGAAGAAAAGGAGGAATTGACTTGTTATAGAAATCTTTTTCACAGTTTGGACTTTTGAGGGGGACAAAGACATTTAAAGACATTAATCTGCTTTCTAATAAACTGTGGTGGGCATTTGTCAATATTTTTAAATATATTTTAGACCACACAGTTAATTGATCACTTCATTGTCACTGATCATAAAAATTGTCTTTATATGTGTACACTAAAGTATGTTGTCTGTGCCTGCCCACCTGTTGAATATTACTGATTCTGATCTGTTAATCAGTTATCAATTGTCTTGTCTGCTTCTGCTCTTTGTGATTATACACTGAGCTTTTGTTGCATACAGAAGTTTTCCTCTACAGCAGTGTAACATTTCTGTACCATTTCCTTTCCACTGACACGCCACTGTCCAATCAACTCCCCTTAAGGCCTTCCCACTTCCCCCATCCTCCCACCTCTTCTTCTTCCTGGCTCTCCCCCATGGGCCCATTGTGTTTCTCCTGGTAGAGGATCTTCTTCATCTTGCGGTACTGCAGGTTGTCCAGCTCACGCACCGCATCCTTGGTCCTCTGAATGAGGTCGATGAGAATCCGCGGCGAGCGTTCCCGACGCACAAACTCATGCTAGTCAGAAAAAACAAAGAGATATATTAGTTGGGTCAAACATTATTTATTTTAGCTTTCATAATATGCAATTTATGAATATATATCTATATCGATATATATTGTTCATTTGTATTTTAGTGCAAGTAGATTTCTGTTTTCATGAACAGATGTATTATATTAATAAAAACAGAAAACATTTTATTAATGGGAAATTAAGTCAAATGAAAATGTGGTGTTTGCTAGAATGATGTAAGAAATGTATGTGACATAAGATTAGTTACTTCATAAATGAAAAAATATTAAAAACAAGAAGCAGGATATCAAAGCTTTGACATTGTGCATTGCTGTACTTATAAACTAAGAAATAAAATCTTATAAATTGGTTTTAAAAGACACCTAATTTACACCTGATGACTGAGTTACCATCAACTTGTTTCAAGTGTTTTATTTCACTAAGCACCACACGTGTGACTGTCACTAGAGGGCGCCTGAAGGTTGTGTAGCTGGTTCTCAGAGCCCCAGCACTCAACATCTTCTTGTAGTATACTGAACACATGGGATCTGTGTACAATTGTCCATGAAACTGTTTTTCATAAATACTCTGAATCCCTTTTATTTCAATAAATAATGTCGTAAATATGCACATTGGCACTGAGCTAATGACAGCTGCAGCGAAATTTAATCAAGAAATAAAGACAACAGTTGAGTAATTTGCTGGTAATAGTTGTTGTTTTGATCTCTGTTGCCTGCTGCTGTTCTCTGTTCTTTTCTCTCTCCTCTTTCCACTCACCCCAACCGGTCGAGGCAGATGACCGCTCACCCTGAGCCTGGTTCTGCTGGAGGTTTCTTCCGTTAAAGGGAGTTTTTCCTCTCC